>JAOYRU010001503.1:0-29338 GCA_026315105.1 Locusta migratoria
CCCTCTGGGAGCGTAGGTTCGAATCCTACCGGCTGCGTTCGTTTTGTGTAAGTATGAACTGAAATTTTCGCAGATATGGTGTTAACCTATAGTTAAATGGGGAAAACGGCTGGGAACAGGCCACAAAGCCAAATTCGAACAAGATTGGTGTTCACTTGCGTTTATTTACATGGTGGACGGACGTTCTTAACTGTTGTTATTGCTTCACTTGGCAAACTAGTGTACAACAGCGCCCTTAGGACGAGTGCGGCAGAGCATCACACTAGGCCACGTGGTGCCTTGTGACGTCCTCAGACCGTCGCTGCGTTTACAACATTGGAAACCTCCGAGTGCACTAGGAATTGCTATGGATAAATGCCACTCAGTTGTTTTCTATTTACTTACATTTAAGGGTGTCATCTCGTTCCTTCACGTGCGATTTCCGTTGTACAGAAGCGTTTGTTCTTTCACCATCTCGCAGCTACTTGGTAAATATGACGAGCTCTTAAGACGCAGCAGACAAGCGTCAGCGTGGCGTCAGTGGGGAAGTCTGTGGAAGTCGCCAGGGGGAGCCACGAGACTGCAATTATGGCAGTATTCATACGCATTCGAAACGTTCAAGTGTATCACAGCTGTTCCGGCGATAAGACACAGGAGCCCGGATAGCTCAGTCGGTAGAGCATTAGGCTTTTAACCTAAGGGTCCAGGGTTCAAGTCCCTGTCCGGGCGAAGATTTTAAAACTATCGTGTCAAGCCGTCTAATACCGTAGGAAGCAGTATGTAGAAACGTGCTATTCTCCCGACTTACTTCAACGTAATGTTCTGAACACGTAGTATCTGAACGTTTTGAGGAACGCACAGCAGGGCAGCAGTCGTGGCCGAGTGGTTAAGGCGTCTGACTAGAAATCAGATTCCCCTCTGGGAGCGTAGGTTCGAGTCCTACCGACTGCGTTCTATTTTTGAGTAAGGTACTGTGGAATAGTTTTAATGGTACACTCAAGCGAGAAAACCATCGATAAACTGGCATTTGTGAAATTCGGGAGTAGCGAAGTAGTGGCGCAAGACGTGTCTACTTGTGCACTCTAAAGCGCAACACATAGCGTCCATTGATATTGACACTTTTTAAAAATTTGTTTCTGAGCTGCGCATTAGTTCAGTAGTAAGCAATTTGTGGCACAGTGTCGCAGCGTTTTCCGAAGGAAGGGCGAGTGGCGAACCTCGAGCCCGGATAGCTCAGTCGGTAGAGCATTAGGCTTTTAACCTAAGGGTCCAGGGTTCAAGTCCCTGTTCGGGCGAAAATTGTTGATTCTTCTGGAGTGATTCGACAAGTATCGGTGACAGCACTGTTTGAGACGCTCGTGGGATAGCAGCTAAGTGACAATGTATTGAGCAAAACGGTAGCAGTTTCATGTGAAAGGAGGGCGTACGAGCAGTGGGCAGTCGTGGCCGAGTGGTTAAGGCGTCTGACTCGAAATCAGATTCCCTCTGGGAGCGTAGGTTCGAATCCTACCGGCTGCGTTCGTTTTGTGTAAGTATGAACTGAAATTTTCGCAGATATGTGTAACCTATAGTTAAATGGGGGGAAAACGGCTGGGAACAGGCCACAAAGCAAATTCGAACAAGATTGGTGTTCACTTGCGTTTATTTACATGGTGACGGACGTTCTTAACTGTTGTTATTGCTTCACTTGGCAAACTAGTGTACAACAGCGCCCTTAGACGAGTGCGGCAGAGCATCACACTAGGCCACGTGGTGCCTGTGACGTCCTCAGACCGTCGCTGCGTTTACAACATTGGAAACCTCCGAGTGCACTAGGAATTGCTATGGATAAATGCCACTCAGTTGTTTTCTATTTACTTACATTTAAGGGTGTCATCTCGTTCCTTCACGTGCGATTTCCGTTGTACAGAAGCGTTTGTTCTTTCACCATCTCGCAGCTACTTGGTAAATATGACGAGCTCTTAAGACGCAGCAGACAAGCGTCAGCGTGGGCGTCAGTGGGGAAGTCTGTGGAAGTCGCCAGGGGGAGCCACGAGACTGCAATTATGGCAGTATTCATACGCATTCGAAACGTTCAAGTGTATCACAGCTGTTCCGGCGATAAGACACAGGAGCCCGGATAGCTCAGTCGGTAGAGCATTAGGCTTTTAACCTAAGGGTCCAGGGTTCAAGTCCCTGTCCGGGCGAAGATTTTAAAACTATCGTGTCAAGCCGTCTAATACCGTAGGAAGCAGTATGTAGAAACGTGCTATTCTCCCGACTTACTTCAACGTAATGTTCTGAACACGTAGTATCTGAACGTTTTGAGGAACGCACAGCAGGGCAGCAGTCGTGGCCGAGTGGTTAAGGCGTCTGACTAGAAATCAGATTCCCTCTGGGAGCGTAGGTTCGAGTCCTACCGACTGCGTTCTATTTTTGAGTAAGGTACTGTGGAATAGTTTTAATGGTACACTCAAGCGAGGAAAACCATCGATAAACTGGCATTTGTGAAATTCGGAGTAGCGAAGTAGTGGCGCAAGACGTGTCTACTTGTGCACTCTAAAGCGCAACACATAGCGTCCATTGATATTGACACTTTTTAAAAATTTGTTTCTGAGCTGCGCATTAGTTCAGTAGTAAGCAAATTGTGGCACAGTGTCGCAGCGTTTTCCGAAGGAAGGCGAGTGGCGAACCTCGAGCCCGGATAGCTCAGTCGGTAGAGCATTAGGCTTTTAACCTAAGGGTCCAGGGTTCAAGTCCCTGTTCGGGCGAAAATTGTTGATTCTTCTGGAGTGATTCGACAAGTATCGGTGACAGCACTGTTTGAGACGCTCGTGGGATAGCAGCTAAGTGACAATGTATTGAGCAAAACGGTAGCAGTTTCATGTGAAAGGAGGGCGTACGAGCAGTGGCAGTCGTGGCCGAGTGGTTAAGGCGTCTGACTCGAAATCAGATTCCCTCTGGGAGCGTAGGTTCGAATCCTACCGGCTGCGTTCGTTTTGTGTAAGTATGAACTGAAATTTTCGCAGATATGTGTAACCTATAGTTAAATGGGGGAAAACGGCTGGGAACAGGCCACAAAGCAAATTCGAACAAGATTGGTGTTCACTTGCGTTTATTTACATGGTGACGGACGTTCTTAACTGTTGTTATTGCTTCACTTGGCAAACTAGTGTACAACAGCGCCCTTAGACGAGTGCGGCAGAGCATCACACTAGGCCACGTGGTGCCTGTGACGTCCTCAGACCGTCGCTGCGTTTACAACATTGGAAACCTCCGAGTGCACTAGGAATTGCTATGGATAAATGCCACTCAGTTGTTTTCTATTTACTTACATTTAAGGGTGTCATCTCGTTCCTTCACGTGCGATTTCCGTTGTACAGAAGCGTTTGTTCTTTCACCATCTCGCAGCTACTTGGTAAATATGACGAGCTCTTAAGACGCAGCAGACAAGCGTCAGCGTGGCGTCAGTGGGGAAGTCTGTGGAAGTCGCCAGGGGAGCCACGAGACTGCAATTATGGCAGTATTCATACGCATTCGAAACGTTCAAGTGTATCACAGCTGTTCCGGCGATAAGACACAGGAGCCCGGATAGCTCAGTCGGTAGAGCATTAGGCTTTTAACCTAAGGGTCCAGGGTTCAAGTCCCTGTCCGGGCGAAGATTTTAAAACTATCGTGTCAAGCCGTCTAATACCGTAGGAAGCAGTATGTAGAAACGTGCTATTCTCCCGACTTACTTCAACGTAATGTTCTGAACACGTAGTATCTGAACGTTTTGAGGAACGCACAGCAGGGCAGCAGTCGTGGCCGAGTGGTTAAGGCGTCTGACTAGAAATCAGATTCCCTCTGGGAGCGTAGGTTCGAGTCCTACCGACTGCGTTCTATTTTTGAGTAAGGTACTGTGGAATAGTTTTAATGGTACACTCAAGCGAGAAAACCATCGATAAACTGGCATTTGTGAAATTCGGAGTAGCGAAGTAGTGGCGCAAGACGTGTCTACTTGTGCACTCTAAAGCGCAACACATAGCGTCCATTGATATTGACACTTTTTAAAAATTTGTTTCTGAGCTGCGCATTAGTTCAGTAGTAAGCAAATTGTGGCACAGTGTCGCAGCGTTTTCCGAAGGAAGGCGAGTGGCGAACCTCGAGCCCGGATAGCTCAGTCGGTAGAGCATTAGGCTTTTAACCTAAGGGTCCAGGGTTCAAGTCCCTGTTCGGGCGAAAATTGTTGATTCTTCTGGAGTGATTCGACAAGTATCGGTGACAGCACTGTTTGAGACGCTCGTGGGATAGCAGCTAAGTGACAATGTATTGAGCAAAACGGTAGCAGTTTCATGTGAAAGGAGGGCGTACGAGCAGTGGCAGTCGTGGCCGAGTGGTTAAGGCGTCTGACTCGAAATCAGATTCCCTCTGGGAGCGTAGGTTCGAATCCTACCGGCTGCGTTCGTTTTGTGTAAGTATGAACTGAAATTTTCGCAGATATGTGTAACCTATAGTTAAATGGGGGAAAACGGCTGGGAACAGGCCACAAAGCAAATTCGAACAAGATTGGTGTTCACTTGCGTTTATTTACATGGTGACGGACGTTCTTAACTGTTGTTATTGCTTCACTTGGCAAACTAGTGTACAACAGCGCCCTTAGACGAGTGCGGCAGAGCATCACACTAGGCCACGTGGTGCCTGTGACGTCCTCAGACCGTCGCTGCGTTTACAACATTGGAAACCTCCGAGTGCACTAGGAATTGCTATGGATAAATGCCACTCAGTTGTTTTCTATTTACTTACATTTAAGGGTGTCATCTCGTTCCTTCACGTGCGATTTCCGTTGTACAGAAGCGTTTGTTCTTTCACCATCTCGCAGCTACTTGGTAAATATGACGAGCTCTTAAGACGCAGCAGACAAGCGTCAGCGTGGCGTCAGTGGGGAAGTCTGTGGAAGTCGCCAGGGGAGCCACGAGACTGCAATTATGGCAGTATTCATACGCATTCGAAACGTTCAAGTGTATCACAGCTGTTCCGGCGATAAGACACAGGAGCCCGGATAGCTCAGTCGGTAGAGCATTAGGCTTTTAACCTAAGGGTCCAGGGTTCAAGTCCCTGTCCGGGCGAAGATTTTAAAACTATCGTGTCAAGCCGTCTAATACCGTAGGAAGCAGTATGTAGAAACGTGCTATTCTCCCGACTTACTTCAACGTAATGTTCTGAACACGTAGTATCTGAACGTTTTGAGGAACGCACAGCAGGGCAGCAGTCGTGGCCGAGTGGTTAAGGCGTCTGACTAGAAATCAGATTCCCTCTGGGAGCGTAGGTTCGAGTCCTACCGACTGCGTTCTATTTTTGAGTAAGGTACTGTGGAATAGTTTTAATGGTACACTCAAGCGAGAAAACCATCGATAAACTGGCATTTGTGAAATTCGGAGTAGCGAAGTAGTGGCGCAAGACGTGTCTACTTGTGCACTCTAAAGCGCAACACATAGCGTCCATTGATATTGACACTTTTTAAAAATTTGTTTCTGAGCTGCGCATTAGTTCAGTAGTAAGCAAATTGTGGCACAGTGTCGCAGCGTTTTCCGAAGGAAGGCGAGTGGCGAACCTCGAGCCCGGATAGCTCAGTCGGTAGAGCATTAGGCTTTTAACCTAAGGGTCCAGGGTTCAAGTCCCTGTTCGGGCGAAAATTGTTGATTCTTCTGGAGTGATTCGACAAGTATCGGTGACAGCACTGTTTGAGACGCTCGTGGGATAGCAGCTAAGTGACAATGTATTGAGCAAAACGGTAGCAGTTTCATGTGAAAGGAGGGCGTACGAGCAGTGGCAGTCGTGGCCGAGTGGTTAAGGCGTCTGACTCGAAATCAGATTCCCTCTGGGAGCGTAGGTTCGAATCCTACCGGCTGCGTTCGTTTTGTGTAAGTATGAACTGAAATTTTCGCAGATATGTGTAACCTATAGTTAAATGGGGAAAACGGCTGGGAACAGGCCACAAAGCAAATTCGAACAAGATTGGTGTTCACTTGCGTTTATTTACATGGTGACGGACGTTCTTAACTGTTGTTATTGCTTCACTTGGCAAACTAGTGTACAACAGCGCCCTTAGACGAGTGCGGCAGAGCATCACACTAGGCCACGTGGTGCCTGTGACGTCCTCAGACCGTCGCTGCGTTTACAACATTGGAAACCTCCGAGTGCACTAGGAATTGCTATGGATAAATGCCACTCAGTTGTTTTCTATTTACTTACATTTAAGGGTGTCATCTCGTTCCTTCACGTGCGATTTCCGTTGTACAGAAGCGTTTGTTCTTTCACCATCTCGCAGCTACTTGGTAAATATGACGAGCTCTTAAGACGCAGCAGACAAGCGTCAGCGTGGCGTCAGTGGGGAAGTCTGTGGAAGTCGCCAGGGGAGCCACGAGACTGCAATTATGGCAGTATTCATACGCATTCGAAACGTTCAAGTGTATCACAGCTGTTCCGGCGATAAGACACAGGAGCCCGGATAGCTCAGTCGGTAGAGCATTAGGCTTTTAACCTAAGGGTCCAGGGTTCAAGTCCCTGTCCGGGCGAAGATTTTAAAACTATCGTGTCAAGCCGTCTAATACCGTAGGAAGCAGTATGTAGAAACGTGCTATTCTCCCGACTTACTTCAACGTAATGTTCTGAACACGTAGTATCTGAACGTTTTGAGGAACGCACAGCAGGGCAGCAGTCGTGGCCGAGTGGTTAAGGCGTCTGACTAGAAATCAGATTCCCTCTGGGAGCGTAGGTTCGAGTCCTACCGACTGCGTTCTATTTTTGAGTAAGGTACTGTGGAATAGTTTTAATGGTACACTCAAGCGAGAAAACCATCGATAAACTGGCATTTGTGAAATTCGGAGTAGCGAAGTAGTGGCGCAAGACGTGTCTACTTGTGCACTCTAAAGCGCAACACATAGCGTCCATTGATATTGACACTTTTTAAAAATTTGTTTCTGAGCTGCGCATTAGTTCAGTAGTAAGCAAATTGTGGCACAGTGTCGCAGCGTTTTCCGAAGGAAGGCGAGTGGCGAACCTCGAGCCCGGATAGCTCAGTCGGTAGAGCATTAGGCTTTTAACCTAAGGGTCCAGGGTTCAAGTCCCTGTTCGGGCGAAAATTGTTGATTCTTCTGGAGTGATTCGACAAGTATCGGTGACAGCACTGTTTGAGACGCTCGTGGGATAGCAGCTAAGTGACAATGTATTGAGCAAAACGGTAGCAGTTTCATGTGAAAGGAGGGCGTACGAGCAGTGGCAGTCGTGGCCGAGTGGTTAAGGCGTCTGACTCGAAATCAGATTCCCTCTGGGAGCGTAGGTTCGAATCCTACCGGCTGCGTTCGTTTTGTGTAAGTATGAACTGAAATTTTCGCAGATATGTGTAACCTATAGTTAAATGGGGAAAACGGCTGGGAACAGGCCACAAAGCAAATTCGAACAAGATTGGTGTTCACTTGCGTTTATTTACATGGTGACGGACGTTCTTAACTGTTGTTATTGCTTCACTTGGCAAACTAGTGTACAACAGCGCCCTTAGACGAGTGCGGCAGAGCATCACACTAGGCCACGTGGTGCCTGTGACGTCCTCAGACCGTCGCTGCGTTTACAACATTGGAAACCTCCGAGTGCACTAGGAATTGCTATGGATAAATGCCACTCAGTTGTTTTCTATTTACTTACATTTAAGGGTGTCATCTCGTTCCTTCACGTGCGATTTCCGTTGTACAGAAGCGTTTGTTCTTTCACCATCTCGCAGCTACTTGGTAAATATGACGAGCTCTTAAGACGCAGCAGACAAGCGTCAGCGTGGCGTCAGTGGGGAAGTCTGTGGAAGTCGCCAGGGGAGCCACGAGACTGCAATTATGGCAGTATTCATACGCATTCGAAACGTTCAAGTGTATCACAGCTGTTCCGGCGATAAGACACAGGAGCCCGGATAGCTCAGTCGGTAGAGCATTAGGCTTTTAACCTAAGGGTCCAGGGTTCAAGTCCCTGTCCGGGCGAAGATTTTAAAACTATCGTGTCAAGCCGTCTAATACCGTAGGAAGCAGTATGTAGAAACGTGCTATTCTCCCGACTTACTTCAACGTAATGTTCTGAACACGTAGTATCTGAACGTTTTGAGGAACGCACAGCAGGGCAGCAGTCGTGGCCGAGTGGTTAAGGCGTCTGACTAGAAATCAGATTCCCTCTGGGAGCGTAGGTTCGAGTCCTACCGACTGCGTTCTATTTTTGAGTAAGGTACTGTGGAATAGTTTTAATGGTACACTCAAGCGAGAAAACCATCGATAAACTGGCATTTGTGAAATTCGGAGTAGCGAAGTAGTGGCGCAAGACGTGTCTACTTGTGCACTCTAAAGCGCAACACATAGCGTCCATTGATATTGACACTTTTTAAAAATTTGTTTCTGAGCTGCGCATTAGTTCAGTAGTAAGCAAATTGTGGCACAGTGTCGCAGCGTTTTCCGAAGGAAGGCGAGTGGCGAACCTCGAGCCCGGATAGCTCAGTCGGTAGAGCATTAGGCTTTTAACCTAAGGGTCCAGGGTTCAAGTCCCTGTTCGGGCGAAAATTGTTGATTCTTCTGGAGTGATTCGACAAGTATCGGTGACAGCACTGTTTGAGACGCTCGTGGGATAGCAGCTAAGTGACAATGTATTGAGCAAAACGGTAGCAGTTTCATGTGAAAGGAGGGCGTACGAGCAGTGGCAGTCGTGGCCGAGTGGTTAAGGCGTCTGACTCGAAATCAGATTCCCTCTGGGAGCGTAGGTTCGAATCCTACCGGCTGCGTTCGTTTTGTGTAAGTATGAACTGAAATTTTCGCAGATATGTGTAACCTATAGTTAAATGGGGAAAACGGCTGGGAACAGGCCACAAAGCAAATTCGAACAAGATTGGTGTTCACTTGCGTTTATTTACATGGTGACGGACGTTCTTAACTGTTGTTATTGCTTCACTTGGCAAACTAGTGTACAACAGCGCCCTTAGACGAGTGCGGCAGAGCATCACACTAGGCCACGTGGTGCCTGTGACGTCCTCAGACCGTCGCTGCGTTTACAACATTGGAAACCTCCGAGTGCACTAGGAATTGCTATGGATAAATGCCACTCAGTTGTTTTCTATTTACTTACATTTAAGGGTGTCATCTCGTTCCTTCACGTGCGATTTCCGTTGTACAGAAGCGTTTGTTCTTTCACCATCTCGCAGCTACTTGGTAAATATGACGAGCTCTTAAGACGCAGCAGACAAGCGTCAGCGTGGCGTCAGTGGGGAAGTCTGTGGAAGTCGCCAGGGGAGCCACGAGACTGCAATTATGGCAGTATTCATACGCATTCGAAACGTTCAAGTGTATCACAGCTGTTCCGGCGATAAGACACAGGAGCCCGGATAGCTCAGTCGGTAGAGCATTAGGCTTTTAACCTAAGGGTCCAGGGTTCAAGTCCCTGTCCGGGCGAAGATTTTAAAACTATCGTGTCAAGCCGTCTAATACCGTAGGAAGCAGTATGTAGAAACGTGCTATTCTCCCGACTTACTTCAACGTAATGTTCTGAACACGTAGTATCTGAACGTTTTGAGGAACGCACAGCAGGGCAGCAGTCGTGGCCGAGTGGTTAAGGCGTCTGACTAGAAATCAGATTCCCTCTGGGAGCGTAGGTTCGAGTCCTACCGACTGCGTTCTATTTTTGAGTAAGGTACTGTGGAATAGTTTTAATGGTACACTCAAGCGAGAAAACCATCGATAAACTGGCATTTGTGAAATTCGGAGTAGCGAAGTAGTGGCGCAAGACGTGTCTACTTGTGCACTCTAAAGCGCAACACATAGCGTCCATTGATATTGACACTTTTTAAAAATTTGTTTCTGAGCTGCGCATTAGTTCAGTAGTAAGCAAATTGTGGCACAGTGTCGCAGCGTTTTCCGAAGGAAGGCGAGTGGCGAACCTCGAGCCCGGATAGCTCAGTCGGTAGAGCATTAGGCTTTTAACCTAAGGGTCCAGGGTTCAAGTCCCTGTTCGGGCGAAAATTGTTGATTCTTCTGGAGTGATTCGACAAGTATCGGTGACAGCACTGTTTGAGACGCTCGTGGGATAGCAGCTAAGTGACAATGTATTGAGCAAAACGGTAGCAGTTTCATGTGAAAGGAGGGCGTACGAGCAGTGGCAGTCGTGGCCGAGTGGTTAAGGCGTCTGACTCGAAATCAGATTCCCTCTGGGAGCGTAGGTTCGAATCCTACCGGCTGCGTTCGTTTTGTGTAAGTATGAACTGAAATTTTCGCAGATATGTGTAACCTATAGTTAAATGGGGGAAAACGGCTGGGAACAGGCCACAAAGCAAATTCGAACAAGATTGGTGTTCACTTGCGTTTATTTACATGGTGACGGACGTTCTTAACTGTTGTTATTGCTTCACTTGGCAAACTAGTGTACAACAGCGCCCTTAGACGAGTGCGGCAGAGCATCACACTAGGCCACGTGGTGCCTGTGACGTCCTCAGACCGTCGCTGCGTTTACAACATTGGAAACCTCCGAGTGCACTAGGAATTGCTATGGATAAATGCCACTCAGTTGTTTTCTATTTACTTACATTTAAGGGTGTCATCTCGTTCCTTCACGTGCGATTTCCGTTGTACAGAAGCGTTTGTTCTTTCACCATCTCGCAGCTACTTGGTAAATATGACGAGCTCTTAAGACGCAGCAGACAAGCGTCAGCGTGGCGTCAGTGGGGAAGTCTGTGGAAGTCGCCAGGGGAGCCACGAGACTGCAATTATGGCAGTATTCATACGCATTCGAAACGTTCAAGTGTATCACAGCTGTTCCGGCGATAAGACACAGGAGCCCGGATAGCTCAGTCGGTAGAGCATTAGGCTTTTAACCTAAGGGTCCAGGGTTCAAGTCCCTGTCCGGGCGAAGATTTTAAAACTATCGTGTCAAGCCGTCTAATACCGTAGGAAGCAGTATGTAGAAACGTGCTATTCTCCCGACTTACTTCAACGTAATGTTCTGAACACGTAGTATCTGAACGTTTTGAGGAACGCACAGCAGGGCAGCAGTCGTGGCCGAGTGGTTAAGGCGTCTGACTAGAAATCAGATTCCCTCTGGGAGCGTAGGTTCGAGTCCTACCGACTGCGTTCTATTTTTGAGTAAGGTACTGTGGAATAGTTTTAATGGTACACTCAAGCGAGAAAACCATCGATAAACTGGCATTTGTGAAATTCGGAGTAGCGAAGTAGTGGCGCAAGACGTGTCTACTTGTGCACTCTAAAGCGCAACACATAGCGTCCATTGATATTGACACTTTTTAAAAATTTGTTTCTGAGCTGCGCATTAGTTCAGTAGTAAGCAAATTGTGGCACAGTGTCGCAGCGTTTTCCGAAGGAAGGCGAGTGGCGAACCTCGAGCCCGGATAGCTCAGTCGGTAGAGCATTAGGCTTTTAACCTAAGGGTCCAGGGTTCAAGTCCCTGTTCGGGCGAAAATTGTTGATTCTTCTGGAGTGATTCGACAAGTATCGGTGACAGCACTGTTTGAGACGCTCGTGGGATAGCAGCTAAGTGACAATGTATTGAGCAAAACGGTAGCAGTTTCATGTGAAAGGAGGGCGTACGAGCAGTGGCAGTCGTGGCCGAGTGGTTAAGGCGTCTGACTCGAAATCAGATTCCCTCTGGGAGCGTAGGTTCGAATCCTACCGGCTGCGTTCGTTTTGTGTAAGTATGAACTGAAATTTTCGCAGATATGTGTAACCTATAGTTAAATGGGGAAAACGGCTGGGAACAGGCCACAAAGCAAATTCGAACAAGATTGGTGTTCACTTGCGTTTATTTACATGGTGACGGACGTTCTTAACTGTTGTTATTGCTTCACTTGGCAAACTAGTGTACAACAGCGCCCTTAGACGAGTGCGGCAGAGCATCACACTAGGCCACGTGGTGCCTGTGACGTCCTCAGACCGTCGCTGCGTTTACAACATTGGAAACCTCCGAGTGCACTAGGAATTGCTATGGATAAATGCCACTCAGTTGTTTTCTATTTACTTACATTTAAGGGTGTCATCTCGTTCCTTCACGTGCGATTTCCGTTGTACAGAAGCGTTTGTTCTTTCACCATCTCGCAGCTACTTGGTAAATATGACGAGCTCTTAAGACGCAGCAGACAAGCGTCAGCGTGGCGTCAGTGGGGAAGTCTGTGGAAGTCGCCAGGGGAGCCACGAGACTGCAATTATGGCAGTATTCATACGCATTCGAAACGTTCAAGTGTATCACAGCTGTTCCGGCGATAAGACACAGGAGCCCGGATAGCTCAGTCGGTAGAGCATTAGGCTTTTAACCTAAGGGTCCAGGGTTCAAGTCCCTGTCCGGGCGAAGATTTTAAAACTATCGTGTCAAGCCGTCTAATACCGTAGGAAGCAGTATGTAGAAACGTGCTATTCTCCCGACTTACTTCAACGTAATGTTCTGAACACGTAGTATCTGAACGTTTTGAGGAACGCACAGCAGGGCAGCAGTCGTGGCCGAGTGGTTAAGGCGTCTGACTAGAAATCAGATTCCCTCTGGGAGCGTAGGTTCGAGTCCTACCGACTGCGTTCTATTTTTGAGTAAGGTACTGTGGAATAGTTTTAATGGTACACTCAAGCGAGAAAACCATCGATAAACTGGCATTTGTGAAATTCGGAGTAGCGAAGTAGTGGCGCAAGACGTGTCTACTTGTGCACTCTAAAGCGCAACACATAGCGTCCATTGATATTGACACTTTTTAAAAATTTGTTTCTGAGCTGCGCATTAGTTCAGTAGTAAGCAAATTGTGGCACAGTGTCGCAGCGTTTTCCGAAGGAAGGCGAGTGGCGAACCTCGAGCCCGGATAGCTCAGTCGGTAGAGCATTAGGCTTTTAACCTAAGGGTCCAGGGTTCAAGTCCCTGTTCGGGCGAAAATTGTTGATTCTTCTGGAGTGATTCGACAAGTATCGGTGACAGCACTGTTTGAGACGCTCGTGGGATAGCAGCTAAGTGACAATGTATTGAGCAAAACGGTAGCAGTTTCATGTGAAAGGAGGGCGTACGAGCGAGTGGCAGTCGTGGCCGAGTGGTTAAGGCGTCTGACTCGAAATCAGATTCCCTCTGGGAGCGTAGGTTCGAATCCTACCGGCTGCGTTCGTTTTGTGTAAGTATGAACTGAAATTTTCGCAGATATGTGTAACCTATAGTTAAATGGGGAAAACGGCTGGGAACAGGCCACAAAGCAAATTCGAACAAGATTGGTGTTCACTTGCGTTTATTTACATGGTGACGGACGTTCTTAACTGTTGTTATTGCTTCACTTGGCAAACTAGTGTACAACAGCGCCCTTAGACGAGTGCGGCAGAGCATCACACTAGGCCACGTGGTGCCTGTGACGTCCTCAGACCGTCGCTGCGTTTACAACATTGGAAACCTCCGAGTGCACTAGGAATTGCTATGGATAAATGCCACTCAGTTGTTTTCTATTTACTTACATTTAAGGGTGTCATCTCGTTCCTTCACGTGCGATTTCCGTTGTACAGAAGCGTTTGTTCTTTCACCATCTCGCAGCTACTTGGTAAATATGACGAGCTCTTAAGACGCAGCAGACAAGCGTCAGCGTGGCGTCAGTGGGGAAGTCTGTGGAAGTCGCCAGGGGAGCCACGAGACTGCAATTATGGCAGTATTCATACGCATTCGAAACGTTCAAGTGTATCACAGCTGTTCCGGCGATAAGACACAGGAGCCCGGATAGCTCAGTCGGTAGAGCATTAGGCTTTTAACCTAAGGGTCCAGGGTTCAAGTCCCTGTCCGGGCGAAGATTTTAAAACTATCGTGTCAAGCCGTCTAATACCGTAGGAAGCAGTATGTAGAAACGTGCTATTCTCCCGACTTACTTCAACGTAATGTTCTGAACACGTAGTATCTGAACGTTTTGAGGAACGCACAGCAGGGCAGCAGTCGTGGCCGAGTGGTTAAGGCGTCTGACTAGAAATCAGATTCCCTCTGGGAGCGTAGGTTCGAGTCCTACCGACTGCGTTCTATTTTTGAGTAAGGTACTGTGGAATAGTTTTAATGGTACACTCAAGCGAGAAAACCATCGATAAACTGGCATTTGTGAAATTCGGAGTAGCGAAGTAGTGGCGCAAGACGTGTCTACTTGTGCACTCTAAAGCGCAACACATAGCGTCCATTGATATTGACACTTTTTAAAAATTTGTTTCTGAGCTGCGCATTAGTTCAGTAGTAAGCAAATTGTGGCACAGTGTCGCAGCGTTTTCCGAAGGAAGGCGAGTGGCGAACCTCGAGCCCGGATAGCTCAGTCGGTAGAGCATTAGGCTTTTAACCTAAGGGTCCAGGGTTCAAGTCCCTGTTCGGGCGAAAATTGTTGATTCTTCTGGAGTGATTCGACAAGTATCGGTGACAGCACTGTTTGAGACGCTCGTGGGATAGCAGCTAAGTGACAATGTATTGAGCAAAACGGTAGCAGTTTCATGTGAAAGGAGGGCGTACGAGCAGTGGCAGTCGTGGCCGAGTGGTTAAGGCGTCTGACTCGAAATCAGATTCCCTCTGGGAGCGTAGGTTCGAATCCTACCGGCTGCGTTCGTTTTGTGTAAGTATGAACTGAAATTTTCGCAGATATGTGTAACCTATAGTTAAATGGGGAAAACGGCTGGGAACAGGCCACAAAGCAAATTCGAACAAGATTGGTGTTCACTTGCGTTTATTTACATGGTGACGGACGTTCTTAACTGTTGTTATTGCTTCACTTGGCAAACTAGTGTACAACAGCGCCCTTAGACGAGTGCGGCAGAGCATCACACTAGGCCACGTGGTGCCTGTGACGTCCTCAGACCGTCGCTGCGTTTACAACATTGGAAACCTCCGAGTGCACTAGGAATTGCTATGGATAAATGCCACTCAGTTGTTTTCTATTTACTTACATTTAAGGGTGTCATCTCGTTCCTTCACGTGCGATTTCCGTTGTACAGAAGCGTTTGTTCTTTCACCATCTCGCAGCTACTTGGTAAATATGACGAGCTCTTAAGACGCAGCAGACAAGCGTCAGCGTGGCGTCAGTGGGGAAGTCTGTGGAAGTCGCCAGGGGAGCCACGAGACTGCAATTATGGCAGTATTCATACGCATTCGAAACGTTCAAGTGTATCACAGCTGTTCCGGCGATAAGACACAGGAGCCCGGATAGCTCAGTCGGTAGAGCATTAGGCTTTTAACCTAAGGGTCCAGGGTTCAAGTCCCTGTCCGGGCGAAGATTTTAAAACTATCGTGTCAAGCCGTCTAATACCGTAGGAAGCAGTATGTAGAAACGTGCTATTCTCCCGACTTACTTCAACGTAATGTTCTGAACACGTAGTATCTGAACGTTTTGAGGAACGCACAGCAGGGCAGCAGTCGTGGCCGAGTGGTTAAGGCGTCTGACTAGAAATCAGATTCCCTCTGGGAGCGTAGGTTCGAGTCCTACCGACTGCGTTCTATTTTTGAGTAAGGTACTGTGGAATAGTTTTAATGGTACACTCAAGCGAGAAAACCATCGATAAACTGGCATTTGTGAAATTCGGAGTAGCGAAGTAGTGGCGCAAGACGTGTCTACTTGTGCACTCTAAAGCGCAACACATAGCGTCCATTGATATTGACACTTTTTAAAAATTTGTTTCTGAGCTGCGCATTAGTTCAGTAGTAAGCAAATTGTGGCACAGTGTCGCAGCGTTTTCCGAAGGAAGGCGAGTGGCGAACCTCGAGCCCGGATAGCTCAGTCGGTAGAGCATTAGGCTTTTAACCTAAGGGTCCAGGGTTCAAGTCCCTGTTCGGGCGAAAATTGTTGATTCTTCTGGAGTGATTCGACAAGTATCGGTGACAGCACTGTTTGAGACGCTCGTGGGATAGCAGCTAAGTGACAATGTATTGAGCAAAACGGTAGCAGTTTCATGTGAAAGGAGGGCGTACGAGCAGTGGCAGTCGTGGCCGAGTGGTTAAGGCGTCTGACTCGAAATCAGATTCCCTCTGGGAGCGTAGGTTCGAATCCTACCGGCTGCGTTCGTTTTGTGTAAGTATGAACTGAAATTTTCGCAGATATGTGTAACCTATAGTTAAATGGGGAAAACGGCTGGGAACAGGCCACAAAGCAAATTCGAACAAGATTGGTGTTCACTTGCGTTTATTTACATGGTGACGGACGTTCTTAACTGTTGTTATTGCTTCACTTGGCAAACTAGTGTACAACAGCGCCCTTAGACGAGTGCGGCAGAGCATCACACTAGGCCACGTGGTGCCTGTGACGTCCTCAGACCGTCGCTGCGTTTACAACATTGGAAACCTCCGAGTGCACTAGGAATTGCTATGGATAAATGCCACTCAGTTGTTTTCTATTTACTTACATTTAAGGGTGTCATCTCGTTCCTTCACGTGCGATTTCCGTTGTACAGAAGCGTTTGTTCTTTCACCATCTCGCAGCTACTTGGTAAATATGACGAGCTCTTAAGACGCAGCAGACAAGCGTCAGCGTGGCGTCAGTGGGGAAGTCTGTGGAAGTCGCCAGGGGAGCCACGAGACTGCAATTATGGCAGTATTCATACGCATTCGAAACGTTCAAGTGTATCACAGCTGTTCCGGCGATAAGACACAGGAGCCCGGATAGCTCAGTCGGTAGAGCATTAGGCTTTTAACCTAAGGGTCCAGGGTTCAAGTCCCTGTCCGGGCGAAGATTTTAAAACTATCGTGTCAAGCCGTCTAATACCGTAGGAAGCAGTATGTAGAAACGTGCTATTCTCCCGACTTACTTCAACGTAATGTTCTGAACACGTAGTATCTGAACGTTTTGAGGAACGCACAGCAGGGCAGCAGTCGTGGCCGAGTGGTTAAGGCGTCTGACTAGAAATCAGATTCCCTCTGGGAGCGTAGGTTCGAGTCCTACCGACTGCGTTCTATTTTTGAGTAAGGTACTGTGGAATAGTTTTAATGGTACACTCAAGCGAGAAAACCATCGATAAACTGGCATTTGTGAAATTCGGAGTAGCGAAGTAGTGGCGCAAGACGTGTCTACTTGTGCACTCTAAAGCGCAACACATAGCGTCCATTGATATTGACACTTTTTAAAAATTTGTTTCTGAGCTGCGCATTAGTTCAGTAGTAAGCAAATTGTGGCACAGTGTCGCAGCGTTTTCCGAAGGAAGGCGAGTGGCGAACCTCGAGCCCGGATAGCTCAGTCGGTAGAGCATTAGGCTTTTAACCTAAGGGTCCAGGGTTCAAGTCCCTGTTCGGGCGAAAATTGTTGATTCTTCTGGAGTGATTCGACAAGTATCGGTGACAGCACTGTTTGAGACGCTCGTGGGATAGCAGCTAAGTGACAATGTATTGAGCAAAACGGTAGCAGTTTCATGTGAAAGGAGGGCGTACGAGCAGTGGCAGTCGTGGCCGAGTGGTTAAGGCGTCTGACTCGAAATCAGATTCCCTCTGGGAGCGTAGGTTCGAATCCTACCGGCTGCGTTCGTTTTGTGTAAGTATGAACTGAAATTTTCGCAGATATGTGTAACCTATAGTTAAATGGGGAAAACGGCTGGGAACAGGCCACAAAGCAAATTCGAACAAGATTGGTGTTCACTTGCGTTTATTTACATGGTGACGGACGTTCTTAACTGTTGTTATTGCTTCACTTGGCAAACTAGTGTACAACAGCGCCCTTAGACGAGTGCGGCAGAGCATCACACTAGGCCACGTGGTGCCTGTGACGTCCTCAGACCGTCGCTGCGTTTACAACATTGGAAACCTCCGAGTGCACTAGGAATTGCTATGGATAAATGCCACTCAGTTGTTTTCTATTTACTTACATTTAAGGGTGTCATCTCGTTCCTTCACGTGCGATTTCCGTTGTACAGAAGCGTTTGTTCTTTCACCATCTCGCAGCTACTTGGTAAATATGACGAGCTCTTAAGACGCAGCAGACAAGCGTCAGCGTGGCGTCAGTGGGGAAGTCTGTGGAAGTCGCCAGGGGAGCCACGAGACTGCAATTATGGCAGTATTCATACGCATTCGAAACGTTCAAGTGTATCACAGCTGTTCCGGCGATAAGACACAGGAGCCCGGATAGCTCAGTCGGTAGAGCATTAGGCTTTTAACCTAAGGGTCCAGGGTTCAAGTCCCTGTCCGGGCGAAGATTTTAAAACTATCGTGTCAAGCCGTCTAATACCGTAGGAAGCAGTATGTAGAAACGTGCTATTCTCCCGACTTACTTCAACGTAATGTTCTGAACACGTAGTATCTGAACGTTTTGAGGAACGCACAGCAGGGCAGCAGTCGTGGCCGAGTGGTTAAGGCGTCTGACTAGAAATCAGATTCCCTCTGGGAGCGTAGGTTCGAGTCCTACCGACTGCGTTCTATTTTTGAGTAAGGTACTGTGGAATAGTTTTAATGGTACACTCAAGCGAGAAAACCATCGATAAACTGGCATTTGTGAAATTCGGAGTAGCGAAGTAGTGGCGCAAGACGTGTCTACTTGTGCACTCTAAAGCGCAACACATAGCGTCCATTGATATTGACACTTTTTAAAAATTTGTTTCTGAGCTGCGCATTAGTTCAGTAGTAAGCAAATTGTGGCACAGTGTCGCAGCGTTTTCCGAAGGAAGGCGAGTGGCGAACCTCGAGCCCGGATAGCTCAGTCGGTAGAGCATTAGGCTTTTAACCTAAGGGTCCAGGGTTCAAGTCCCTGTTCGGGCGAAAATTGTTGATTCTTCTGGAGTGATTCGACAAGTATCGGTGACAGCACTGTTTGAGACGCTCGTGGGATAGCAGCTAAGTGACAATGTATTGAGCAAAACGGTAGCAGTTTCATGTGAAAGGAGGGCGTACGAGCAGTGGCAGTCGTGGCCGAGTGGTTAAGGCGTCTGACTCGAAATCAGATTCCCTCTGGGAGCGTAGGTTCGAATCCTACCGGCTGCGTTCGTTTTGTGTAAGTATGAACTGAAATTTTCGCAGATATGTGTAACCTATAGTTAAATGGGGAAAACGGCTGGGAACAGGCCACAAAGCAAATTCGAACAAGATTGGTGTTCACTTGCGTTTATTTACATGGTGACGGACGTTCTTAACTGTTGTTATTGCTTCACTTGGCAAACTAGTGTACAACAGCGCCCTTAGACGAGTGCGGCAGAGCATCACACTAGGCCACGTGGTGCCTGTGACGTCCTCAGACCGTCGCTGCGTTTACAACATTGGAAACCTCCGAGTGCACTAGGAATTGCTATGGATAAATGCCACTCAGTTGTTTTCTATTTACTTACATTTAAGGGTGTCATCTCGTTCCTTCACGTGCGATTTCCGTTGTACAGAAGCGTTTGTTCTTTCACCATCTCGCAGCTACTTGGTAAATATGACGAGCTCTTAAGACGCAGCAGACAAGCGTCAGCGTGGCGTCAGTGGGGAAGTCTGTGGAAGTCGCCAGGGGAGCCACGAGACTGCAATTATGGCAGTATTCATACGCATTCGAAACGTTCAAGTGTATCACAGCTGTTCCGGCGATAAGACACAGGAGCCCGGATAGCTCAGTCGGTAGAGCATTAGGCTTTTAACCTAAGGGTCCAGGGTTCAAGTCCCTGTCCGGGCGAAGATTTTAAAACTATCGTGTCAAGCCGTCTAATACCGTAGGAAGCAGTATGTAGAAACGTGCTATTCTCCCGACTTACTTCAACGTAATGTTCTGAACACGTAGTATCTGAACGTTTTGAGGAACGCACAGCAGGGCAGCAGTCGTGGCCGAGTGGTTAAGGCGTCTGACTAGAAATCAGATTCCCTCTGGGAGCGTAGGTTCGAGTCCTACCGACTGCGTTCTATTTTTGAGTAAGGTACTGTGGAATAGTTTTAATGGTACACTCAAGCGAGAAAACCATCGATAAACTGGCATTTGTGAAATTCGGAGTAGCGAAGTAGTGGCGCAAGACGTGTCTACTTGTGCACTCTAAAGCGCAACACATAGCGTCCATTGATATTGACACTTTTTAAAAATTTGTTTCTGAGCTGCGCATTAGTTCAGTAGTAAGCAAATTGTGGCACAGTGTCGCAGCGTTTTCCGAAGGAAGGCGAGTGGCGAACCTCGAGCCCGGATAGCTCAGTCGGTAGAGCATTAGGCTTTTAACCTAAGGGTCCAGGGTTCAAGTCCCTGTTCGGGCGAAAATTGTTGATTCTTCTGGAGTGATTCGACAAGTATCGGTGACAGCACTGTTTGAGACGCTCGTGGGATAGCAGCTAAGTGACAATGTATTGAGCAAAACGGTAGCAGTTTCATGTGAAAGGAGGGCGTACGAGCAGTGGCAGTCGTGGCCGAGTGGTTAAGGCGTCTGACTCGAAATCAGATTCCCTCTGGGAGCGTAGGTTCGAATCCTACCGGCTGCGTTCGTTTTGTGTAAGTATGAACTGAAATTTTCGCAGATATGTGTAACCTATAGTTAAATGGGGAAAACGGCTGGGAACAGGCCACAAAGCAAATTCGAACAAGATTGGTGTTCACTTGCGTTTATTTACATGGTGACGGACGTTCTTAACTGTTGTTATTGCTTCACTTGGCAAACTAGTGTACAACAGCGCCCTTAGACGAGTGCGGCAGAGCATCACACTAGGCCACGTGGTGCCTGTGACGTCCTCAGACCGTCGCTGCGTTTACAACATTGGAAACCTCCGAGTGCACTAGGAATTGCTATGGATAAATGCCACTCAGTTGTTTTCTATTTACTTACATTTAAGGGTGTCATCTCGTTCCTTCACGTGCGATTTCCGTTGTACAGAAGCGTTTGTTCTTTCACCATCTCGCAGCTACTTGGTAAATATGACGAGCTCTTAAGACGCAGCAGACAAGCGTCAGCGTGGCGTCAGTGGGGAAGTCTGTGGAAGTCGCCAGGGGAGCCACGAGACTGCAATTATGGCAGTATTCATACGCATTCGAAACGTTCAAGTGTATCACAGCTGTTCCGGCGATAAGACACAGGAGCCCGGATAGCTCAGTCGGTAGAGCATTAGGCTTTTAACCTAAGGGTCCAGGGTTCAAGTCCCTGTCCGGGCGAAGATTTTAAAACTATCGTGTCAAGCCGTCTAATACCGTAGGAAGCAGTATGTAGAAACGTGCTATTCTCCCGACTTACTTCAACGTAATGTTCTGAACACGTAGTATCTGAACGTTTTGAGGAACGCACAGCAGGGCAGCAGTCGTGGCCGAGTGGTTAAGGCGTCTGACTAGAAATCAGATTCCCTCTGGGAGCGTAGGTTCGAGTCCTACCGACTGCGTTCTATTTTTGAGTAAGGTACTGTGGAATAGTTTTAATGGTACACTCAAGCGAGAAAACCATCGATAAACTGGCATTTGTGAAATTCGGAGTAGCGAAGTAGTGGCGCAAGACGTGTCTACTTGTGCACTCTAAAGCGCAACACATAGCGTCCATTGATATTGACACTTTTTAAAAATTTGTTTCTGAGCTGCGCATTAGTTCAGTAGTAAGCAAATTGTGGCACAGTGTCGCAGCGTTTTCCGAAGGAAGGCGAGTGGCGAACCTCGAGCCCGGATAGCTCAGTCGGTAGAGCATTAGGCTTTTAACCTAAGGGTCCAGGGTTCAAGTCCCTGTTCGGGCGAAAATTGTTGATTCTTCTGGAGTGATTCGACAAGTATCGGTGACAGCACTGTTTGAGACGCTCGTGGGATAGCAGCTAAGTGACAATGTATTGAGCAAAACGGTAGCAGTTTCATGTGAAAGGAGGGCGTACGAGCAGTGGCAGTCGTGGCCGAGTGGTTAAGGCGTCTGACTCGAAATCAGATTCCCTCTGGGAGCGTAGGTTCGAATCCTACCGGCTGCGTTCGTTTTGTGTAAGTATGAACTGAAATTTTCGCAGATATGTGTAACCTATAGTTAAATGGGGAAAACGGCTGGGAACAGGCCACAAAGCAAATTCGAACAAGATTGGTGTTCACTTGCGTTTATTTACATGGTGACGGACGTTCTTAACTGTTGTTATTGCTTCACTTGGCAAACTAGTGTACAACAGCGCCCTTAGACGAGTGCGGCAGAGCATCACACTAGGCCACGTGGTGCCTGTGACGTCCTCAGACCGTCGCTGCGTTTACAACATTGGAAACCTCCGAGTGCACTAGGAATTGCTATGGATAAATGCCACTCAGTTGTTTTCTATTTACTTACATTTAAGGGTGTCATCTCGTTCCTTCACGTGCGATTTCCGTTGTACAGAAGCGTTTGTTCTTTCACCATCTCGCAGCTACTTGGTAAATATGACGAGCTCTTAAGACGCAGCAGACAAGCGTCAGCGTGGCGTCAGTGGGGAAGTCTGTGGAAGTCGCCAGGGGAGCCACGAGACTGCAATTATGGCAGTATTCATACGCATTCGAAACGTTCAAGTGTATCACAGCTGTTCCGGCGATAAGACACAGGAGCCCGGATAGCTCAGTCGGTAGAGCATTAGGCTTTTAACCTAAGGGTCCAGGGTTCAAGTCCCTGTCCGGGCGAAGATTTTAAAACTATCGTGTCAAGCCGTCTAATACCGTAGGAAGCAGTATGTAGAAACGTGCTATTCTCCCGACTTACTTCAACGTAATGTTCTGAACACGTAGTATCTGAACGTTTTGAGGAACGCACAGCAGGGCAGCAGTCGTGGCCGAGTGGTTAAGGCGTCTGACTAGAAATCAGATTCCCTCTGGGAGCGTAGGTTCGAGTCCTACCGACTGCGTTCTATTTTTGAGTAAGGTACTGTGGAATAGTTTTAATGGTACACTCAAGCGAGAAAACCATCGATAAACTGGCATTTGTGAAATTCGGAGTAGCGAAGTAGTGGCGCAAGACGTGTCTACTTGTGCACTCTAAAGCGCAACACATAGCGTCCATTGATATTGACACTTTTTAAAAATTTGTTTCTGAGCTGCGCATTAGTTCAGTAGTAAGCAAATTGTGGCACAGTGTCGCAGCGTTTTCCGAAGGAAGGCGAGTGGCGAACCTCGAGCCCGGATAGCTCAGTCGGTAGAGCATTAGGCTTTTAACCTAAGGGTCCAGGGTTCAAGTCCCTGTTCGGGCGAAAATTGTTGATTCTTCTGGAGTGATTCGACAAGTATCGGTGACAGCACTGTTTGAGACGCTCGTGGGATAGCAGCTAAGTGACAATGTATTGAGCAAAACGGTAGCAGTTTCATGTGAAAGGAGGGCGTACGAGCAGTGGCAGTCGTGGCCGAGTGGTTAAGGCGTCTGACTCGAAATCAGATTCCCTCTGGGAGCGTAGGTTCGAATCCTACCGGCTGCGTTCGTTTTGTGTAAGTATGAACTGAAATTTTCGCAGATATGTGTAACCTATAGTTAAATGGGGAAAACGGCTGGGAACAGGCCACAAAGCAAATTCGAACAAGATTGGTGTTCACTTGCGTTTATTTACATGGTGACGGACGTTCTTAACTGTTGTTATTGCTTCACTTGGCAAACTAGTGTACAACAGCGCCCTTAGACGAGTGCGGCAGAGCATCACACTAGGCCACGTGGTGCCTGTGACGTCCTCAGACCGTCGCTGCGTTTACAACATTGGAAACCTCCGAGTGCACTAGGAATTGCTATGGATAAATGCCACTCAGTTGTTTTCTATTTACTTACATTTAAGGGTGTCATCTCGTTCCTTCACGTGCGATTTCCGTTGTACAGAAGCGTTTGTTCTTTCACCATCTCGCAGCTACTTGGTAAATATGACGAGCTCTTAAGACGCAGCAGACAAGCGTCAGCGTGGCGTCAGTGGGGAAGTCTGTGGAAGTCGCCAGGGGAGCCACGAGACTGCAATTATGGCAGTATTCATACGCATTCGAAACGTTCAAGTGTATCACAGCTGTTCCGGCGATAAGACACAGGAGCCCGGATAGCTCAGTCGGTAGAGCATTAGGCTTTTAACCTAAGGGTCCAGGGTTCAAGTCCCTGTCCGGGCGAAGATTTTAAAACTATCGTGTCAAGCCGTCTAATACCGTAGGAAGCAGTATGTAGAAACGTGCTATTCTCCCGACTTACTTCAACGTAATGTTCTGAACACGTAGTATCTGAACGTTTTGAGGAACGCACAGCAGGGCAGCAGTCGTGGCCGAGTGGTTAAGGCGTCTGACTAGAAATCAGATTCCCTCTGGGAGCGTAGGTTCGAGTCCTACCGACTGCGTTCTATTTTTGAGTAAGGTACTGTGGAATAGTTTTAATGGTACACTCAAGCGAGAAAACCATCGATAAACTGGCATTTGTGAAATTCGGAGTAGCGAAGTAGTGGCGCAAGACGTGTCTACTTGTGCACTCTAAAGCGCAACACATAGCGTCCATTGATATTGACACTTTTTAAAAATTTGTTTCTGAGCTGCGCATTAGTTCAGTAGTAAGCAAATTGTGGCACAGTGTCGCAGCGTTTTCCGAAGGAAGGCGAGTGGCGAACCTCGAGCCCGGATAGCTCAGTCGGTAGAGCATTAGGCTTTTAACCTAAGGGTCCAGGGTTCAAGTCCCTGTTCGGGCGAAAATTGTTGATTCTTCTGGAGTGATTCGACAAGTATCGGTGACAGCACTGTTTGAGACGCTCGTGGGATAGCAGCTAAGTGACAATGTATTGAGCAAAACGGTAGCAGTTTCATGTGAAAGGAGGGCGTACGAGCAGTGGCAGTCGTGGCCGAGTGGTTAAGGCGTCTGACTCGAAATCAGATTCCCTCTGGGAGCGTAGGTTCGAATCCTACCGGCTGCGTTCGTTTTGTGTAAGTATGAACTGAAATTTTCGCAGATATGTGTAACCTATAGTTAAATGGGGAAAACGGCTGGGAACAGGCCACAAAGCAAATTCGAACAAGATTGGTGTTCACTTGCGTTTATTTACATGGTGACGGACGTTCTTAACTGTTGTTATTGCTTCACTTGGCAAACTAGTGTACAACAGCGCCCTTAGACGAGTGCGGCAGAGCATCACACTAGGCCACGTGGTGCCTGTGACGTCCTCAGACCGTCGCTGCGTTTACAACATTGGAAACCTCCGAGTGCACTAGGAATTGCTATGGATAAATGCCACTCAGTTGTTTTCTATTTACTTACATTTAAGGGTGTCATCTCGTTCCTTCACGTGCGATTTCCGTTGTACAGAAGCGTTTGTTCTTTCACCATCTCGCAGCTACTTGGTAAATATGACGAGCTCTTAAGACGCAGCAGACAAGCGTCAGCGTGGCGTCAGTGGGGAAGTCTGTGGAAGTCGCCAGGGGAGCCACGAGACTGCAATTATGGCAGTATTCATACGCATTCGAAACGTTCAAGTGTATCACAGCTGTTCCGGCGATAAGACACAGGAGCCCGGATAGCTCAGTCGGTAGAGCATTAGGCTTTTAACCTAAGGGTCCAGGGTTCAAGTCCCTGTCCGGGCGAAGATTTTAAAACTATCGTGTCAAGCCGTCTAATACCGTAGGAAGCAGTATGTAGAAACGTGCTATTCTCCCGACTTACTTCAA
The DNA here is from genome assembly GCA_026315105.1 of Locusta migratoria. Classification (NCBI taxonomy): domain Eukaryota; kingdom Metazoa; phylum Arthropoda; class Insecta; order Orthoptera; family Acrididae; genus Locusta; species Locusta migratoria. The sequence continues at coordinate 25,439 of JAOYRU010001503.1, forward strand.
CGTAATGTTCTGAACACGTAGTATCTGAACGTTTTGAGGAACGCACAGCAGGGCAGCAGTCGTGGCCGAGTGGTTAAGGCGTCTGACTAGAAATCAGATTCCCTCTGGGAGCGTAGGTTCGAGTCCTACCGACTGCGTTCTATTTTTGAGTAAGGTACTGTGGAATAGTTTTAATGGTACACTCAAGCGAGAAAACCATCGATAAACTGGCATTTGTGAAATTCGGAGTAGCGAAGTAGTGGCGCAAGACGTGTCTACTTGTGCACTCTAAAGCGCAACACATAGCGTCCATTGATATTGACACTTTTTAAAAATTTGTTTCTGAGCTGCGCATTAGTTCAGTAGTAAGCAAATTGTGGCACAGTGTCGCAGCGTTTTCCGAAGGAAGGCGAGTGGCGAACCTCGAGCCCGGATAGCTCAGTCGGTAGAGCATTAGGCTTTTAACCTAAGGGTCCAGGGTTCAAGTCCCTGTTCGGGCGAAAATTGTTGATTCTTCTGGAGTGATTCGACAAGTATCGGTGACAGCACTGTTTGAGACGCTCGTGGGATAGCAGCTAAGTGACAATGTATTGAGCAAAACGGTAGCAGTTTCATGTGAAAGGAGGGCGTACGAGCAGTGGCAGTCGTGGCCGAGTGGTTAAGGCGTCTGACTCGAAATCAGATTCCCTCTGGGAGCGTAGGTTCGAATCCTACCGGCTGCGTTCGTTTTGTGTAAGTATGAACTGAAATTTTCGCAGATATGTGTAACCTATAGTTAAATGGGGAAAACGGCTGGGAACAGGCCACAAAGCAAATTCGAACAAGATTGGTGTTCACTTGCGTTTATTTACATGGTGACGGACGTTCTTAACTGTTGTTATTGCTTCACTTGGCAAACTAGTGTACAACAGCGCCCTTAGACGAGTGCGGCAGAGCATCACACTAGGCCACGTGGTGCCTGTGACGTCCTCAGACCGTCGCTGCGTTTACAACATTGGAAACCTCCGAGTGCACTAGGAATTGCTATGGATAAATGCCACTCAGTTGTTTTCTATTTACTTACATTTAAGGGTGTCATCTCGTTCCTTCACGTGCGATTTCCGTTGTACAGAAGCGTTTGTTCTTTCACCATCTCGCAGCTACTTGGTAAATATGACGAGCTCTTAAGACGCAGCAGACAAGCGTCAGCGTGGCGTCAGTGGGGAAGTCTGTGGAAGTCGCCAGGGGAGCCACGAGACTGCAATTATGGCAGTATTCATACGCATTCGAAACGTTCAAGTGTATCACAGCTGTTCCGGCGATAAGACACAGGAGCCCGGATAGCTCAGTCGGTAGAGCATTAGGCTTTTAACCTAAGGGTCCAGGGTTCAAGTCCCTGTCCGGGCGAAGATTTTAAAACTATCGTGTCAAGCCGTCTAATACCGTAGGAAGCAGTATGTAGAAACGTGCTATTCTCCCGACTTACTTCAACGTAATGTTCTGAACACGTAGTATCTGAACGTTTTGAGGAACGCACAGCAGGGCAGCAGTCGTGGCCGAGTGGTTAAGGCGTCTGACTAGAAATCAGATTCCCTCTGGGAGCGTAGGTTCGAGTCCTACCGACTGCGTTCTATTTTTGAGTAAGGTACTGTGGAATAGTTTTAATGGTACACTCAAGCGAGAAAACCATCGATAAACTGGCATTTGTGAAATTCGGAGTAGCGAAGTAGTGGCGCAAGACGTGTCTACTTGTGCACTCTAAAGCGCAACACATAGCGTCCATTGATATTGACACTTTTTAAAAATTTGTTTCTGAGCTGCGCATTAGTTCAGTAGTAAGCAAATTGTGGCACAGTGTCGCAGCGTTTTCCGAAGGAAGGCGAGTGGCGAACCTCGAGCCCGGATAGCTCAGTCGGTAGAGCATTAGGCTTTTAACCTAAGGGTCCAGGGTTCAAGTCCCTGTTCGGGCGAAAATTGTTGATTCTTCTGGAGTGATTCGACAAGTATCGGTGACAGCACTGTTTGAGACGCTCGTGGGATAGCAGCTAAGTGACAATGTATTGAGCAAAACGGTAGCAGTTTCATGTGAAAGGAGGGCGTACGAGCAGTGGCAGTCGTGGCCGAGTGGTTAAGGCGTCTGACTCGAAATCAGATTCCCTCTGGGAGCGTAGGTTCGAATCCTACCGGCTGCGTTCGTTTTGTGTAAGTATGAACTGAAATTTTCGCAGATATGTGTAACCTATAGTTAAATGGGGGAAAACGGCTGGGAACAGGCCACAAAGCAAATTCGAACAAGATTGGTGTTCACTTGCGTTTATTTACATGGTGACGGACGTTCTTAACTGTTGTTATTGCTTCACTTGGCAAACTAGTGTACAACAGCGCCCTTAGACGAGTGCGGCAGAGCATCACACTAGGCCACGTGGTGCCTGTGACGTCCTCAGACCGTCGCTGCGTTTACAACATTGGAAACCTCCGAGTGCACTAGGAATTGCTATGGATAAATGCCACTCAGTTGTTTTCTATTTACTTACATTTAAGGGTGTCATCTCGTTCCTTCACGTGCGATTTCCGTTGTACAGAAGCGTTTGTTCTTTCACCATCTCGCAGCTACTTGGTAAATATGACGAGCTCTTAAGACGCAGCAGACAAGCGTCAGCGTGGCGTCAGTGGGGAAGTCTGTGGAAGTCGCCAGGGGAGCCACGAGACTGCAATTATGGCAGTATTCATACGCATTCGAAACGTTCAAGTGTATCACAGCTGTTCCGGCGATAAGACACAGGAGCCCGGATAGCTCAGTCGGTAGAGCATTAGGCTTTTAACCTAAGGGTCCAGGGTTCAAGTCCCTGTCCGGGCGAAGATTTTAAAACTATCGTGTCAAGCCGTCTAATACCGTAGGAAGCAGTATGTAGAAACGTGCTATTCTCCCGACTTACTTCAACGTAATGTTCTGAACACGTAGTATCTGAACGTTTTGAGGAACGCACAGCAGGGCAGCAGTCGTGGCCGAGTGGTTAAGGCGTCTGACTAGAAATCAGATTCCCTCTGGGAGCGTAGGTTCGAGTCCTACCGACTGCGTTCTATTTTTGAGTAAGGTACTGTGGAATAGTTTTAATGGTACACTCAAGCGAGAAAACCATCGATAAACTGGCATTTGTGAAATTCGGAGTAGCGAAGTAGTGGCGCAAGACGTGTCTACTTGTGCACTCTAAAGCGCAACACATAGCGTCCATTGATATTGACACTTTTTAAAAATTTGTTTCTGAGCTGCGCATTAGTTCAGTAGTAAGCAAATTGTGGCACAGTGTCGCAGCGTTTTCCGAAGGAAGGCGAGTGGCGAACCTCGAGCCCGGATAGCTCAGTCGGTAGAGCATTAGGCTTTTAACCTAAGGGTCCAGGGTTCAAGTCCCTGTTCGGGCGAAAATTGTTGATTCTTCTGGAGTGATTCGACAAGTATCGGTGACAGCACTGTTTGAGACGCTCGTGGGATAGCAGCTAAGTGACAATGTATTGAGCAAAACGGTAGCAGTTTCATGTGAAAGGAGGGCGTACGAGCAGTGGCAGTCGTGGCCGAGTGGTTAAGGCGTCTGACTCGAAATCAGATTCCCTCTGGGAGCGTAGGTTCGAATCCTACCGGCTGCGTTCGTTTTGTGTAAGTATGAACTGAAATTTTCGCAGATATGTGTAACCTATAGTTAAATGGGGAAAACGGCTGGGAACAGGCCACAAAGCAAATTCGAACAAGATTGGTGTTCACTTGCGTTTATTTACATGGTGACGGACGTTCTTAACTGTTGTTATTGCTTCACTTGGCAAACTAGTGTACAACAGCGCCCTTAGACGAGTGCGGCAGAGCATCACACTAGGCCACGTGGTGCCTGTGACGTCCTCAGACCGTCGCTGCGTTTACAACATTGGAAACCTCCGAGTGCACTAGGAATT
>JAOYRU010001504.1:0-25464 GCA_026315105.1 Locusta migratoria
TACGTGGGCCGCTGGGCGCCTGGAAACCACGATTCAGCGGTTTTGACACTGATTGCCACTACCTTAATTTTCTCGGCAGAATGATTTATTTTGCTGTTTCTGAATGGTAATGCAGTATATTCGCTATTTGTTTAAGTAAAATAGTCATATTTTCAAGCAGGAGATGATTTTGGATGTATATAGTTGCAATGGGCCGCTGGGCGCCAGGTCACCACGATTCAGCTGTTTTGACACTGATTGCCACTACCTTAATTTTCTCGGCAGAATGTTTTATTTTGCTGTTTCTTAATGGTAATGCAGTATATTCGCCGTTTGTTTAACTAAAATAGTCATATTTTCAAGGAGGAGATGACTTTGGATGTATATAGTTGCAGTGGGCTGCTGGGCGCCTGGAAACCACGATTCAGCGGTTTTGACACTTATAGCCACTACCTTAATTTTCTCGGCAGAATGATTTATTTTGCTGTTTCTTAATGGTAATGCAGTATATTCGCCGTTTGTTTAAGTAAAATAGTCATATTTTCAAGGAGGAGATTACTTTGGATGTATATAGTTGCAGTGGGCCGCTGGGCGCCTGGAAACCACGATTCAGCGGTTTTGCCACTTATAGCCACTACCTTAATTTTCTCGGCAGAATGATTTATTTTGCTGTTTCTGAATGGTAATGCAGTAGATTCGCTGTTTGTTTAAGTAAAATAGTCATATTTTCAAGGAGGAGATGATTTTGGAAGTATATAGTTGCAATGGGCCGCTGCGCCAGGTGACCACGATTCAGCTGTTTTGACACTGACTGCCTCTACCTTAATTTTCTCGGCAGAATGATTTATTTTGCTGTTTCTGTATGGTAATGCAGTATATTCGCTGTTTGTTTAAGTAAAATAGTCATATTTTCAAGGAGGAGATGATTTTGGATGTATATAGTTGCAATGGGCCGCTGGGCGCCAGGTGACCACGATTCAGCGGTTTTGACACTGACTGCCACTACCTTAATTTTCTCGGCAGAATGATTTATTTTGCTGTTTCTGAATGGTAATGCAGTATATTCGCTGTTTGTTTAAGTAAAATAGTCATATTTTCAAGGAGGAGATGATTTTGGATGTATATAGTTGCAATGGGCCGCTGGGCGCCTGGAAACCACGATTCAGCGGTTTTGACACTTATAGCCACTACCTTAATTTTTTCGGCAGAATGTTTTATTTTGCTGTTTCTTAATGGTAATGCAGTATATTCGCCGTTTGTTTAAGTAAAATAGTCATATTTTCAAGGAGGACATGACTTTGGATGTATATAGTTGCAGTGTGCTGCTGGGCGCCTGGAAACCACGATTCAGCGGTTTTGACACTTATAGCCACTACCTTAATTTTCTCGGCAGAATGATTTATTTTGCTGTTTCTTAATGGTAATGCAGTATATTCGCCGTTTGTTTAAGTAAAATAGTCATATTTTCAAGGAGGAGATTACTTTGGATGTATATAGTTGCAGTGGGCCGCTGGGCGCCTGGAAACCACGATTCAGCGGTTTTGACACTTATAGCCACTACCTTAATTTTCTCGGCAGAATGATTTATTTTGCTGTTTCTGAATGGTAATGCAGTATATTCGCTGTTTGTTTAAGTAAAATAGGCATATTTTCAAGGAGGAGACGTTTTTGGATGTATATAGTTGCAATGGGCCGCTTGGCGCCAGGTGACCACGATTCAGCGGTTTTGACACTGATTGCCACTACCTTAATTTTCTCGGCAGAATGATTTATTTTGCTGTTTCTTAATGGTAATGCAGTATATTCGCCGTTTGTTTAAGTAAAATAGTCATATTTTCAAGGAGGAGATGATTTTGGATGTATATAGTTGCAATGGGCCGCTGGGCGCCAGGTGACCACGATTCAGCGATTTTGACACTGATTGCCACTACCTTAATTTTCTCGGCAGAATGATTTATTTTGCTGTTTCTTAATGGTAATGCAGTATATTCTCCGTTTGTTTAAGAAAAATAGTCATATTTTCAAGGAGGAGATGATTTTGGATGTATATAGTTGCAATGGGCCGCTGGGCGCCAGGTGACCACGATTCAGCGGTTTTGACACTGATTGCCACTACCTTAATTTTCTCGGCAGAATGTTTTATTTTGCTGTTTCTGAATGGTAATGCAGTATATTCGCCGTTTGTTTAAGTAAAATAGTCATATTTTCAAGGAGGAGATGACTTTGGATTTATATATTTGTAATGGGCCGCTGGGCGCCTGGAAACCACGATTCAGCGGTTTTGACACTTATAGCCACTACCTTAATTTTCTCGGCAGAATGATTTATTTTGCTGTTTCTGAATGGTAATGCAGTATATTCGCTGTTTGTTTAAGTAAAATAGTCATATTTTCAAGGAGGAGATGATTTTGGATGCATATAGTTGCAATGGGCCGCTGGGCGCCAGGTGACCACGATTCAGCTCTTTTGACACTGATTGCCACTACCTTAATTTTCTCGGCAGAATGATTTATTTTGCTGTTTCTGAATGGTAATGCAGTATATTCGCTGTTTGTTTATGTAAAATAGTCATATTTTCAAGGAGGAGATGTTTTTGGATGTATATAGTTGCAATGGGCCGCTTGGCGCCAGGTGACCACGATTCAGCGATTTTGACACTGAGTGCCACTACCTTAATTTTCTCGGCAGAATGATTTATTTTGCTGTTTCTTAATGGTAATGCAGTATATTCGCCGTTTGTTTAAGTAAAATAGTCATATTTTCAAGGAGGAGATGATTTTGGATGTATATAGTTGCAATGGGCCGCTGGGCGCCAGGTGACCACGATTCAGCGGTTTTGACACTGATTGCCACTACCTTAATTTTCTCGGCAGAATGATTTATTTTGCTGTTTCTTAATGGTAATGCAGTATATTCTCCGTTTGTTTAAGTAAAATAGTCATATTTTCAAGGAGGAGATGATTTTGGATGTATATAGTTGCAATGGGCCGCTGGGCGCCAGGTGACCACGATTCAGCGGTTTTGACACTGATTGCCACTACCTTAATTTTCTCGGCAGAATGTTTTATTTTGCTGTTTCTGAATGGTAATGCAGTATATTCGCCGTTTGTTTAAGTAAAATATTCATATTTTCAAGGAGGAGATGACTTTGGATGTATATATTTGTAATGGGCCGCTGGGCGCCTGGAAACCACGATTCAGCGGTTTTGACACTTATAGCCACTACCTTAATTTTCTCGGCAGAATGATTTATTTTGCTGTTTCTGAATGGTAATGCAGTATATTCGCTGTTTGTTTAAGTAAAATAGTCATATTTTCAAGGAGGAGATGATTTTGTATGTATATAGTTGCAATGGGCCGCTGGGCGCCAGGTGACCACGATTCAGCGGTTTTGACACTTATAGCCACTACCTTAATTTTCTCGGCAGAATGTTTTATTTTGCTGTTTCCTAATGGTAATGCAGTATATTCGCCGTTTGTTTAAGTAAAATAGTCATATTTTCAAGGAGGAGATGACTTTGGATGTATATGGTTACGTGGGCCGCTGGGCGCCTGGAAACCACGATTCAGCGGTTTTGACACTTATAGCCACTACCTTAATTTTCTCGGCAGAATGATTTATTTTGCTGTTTCTGATTGGTAATGCAGTATATTCGCTGTTTGTTTAAGTAAAATAGTCACATTTTCAAGGAGGAGATGATTTTGGATGCATATAGTTGCAATGGGCCGCTGGGCGCCAGGTGACCACGATTCAGCTCTTTTGACACTGATTGCCACTACCTTAATTTTCTCGGCAGAATGATTTATTTTGCTGTTTCTGAATGGTAATGCAGTATATTCGCTATTTGTTTAAGTAAAATAGTCATATTTTCAAGCAGGAGATGATTTTGGATGTATATAGTTGCAATGGGCCGCTGGGCGCCAGGTGACCACGATTCAGCGGTTTTGACACTTATAGCCACTACCTTAATTTTCTCGGCAGAATGATTTATTTTGCTGTTTCTTAATGGTAATGCAGTATATTCTCCGTTTGTTTAAGTAAAATAGTCATATTTTCAAGGAGGAGATGATTTTGGATGTATATAGTTGCAATGGGCCGCTGGGCTCCAGGTGACCACGATTCAGCGGTTTTGACACTGATTGCCACTACCTTAATTTTCTCGGCAGAATGATTTATTTTGCTGTTTCTGATTGGTAATGCAGTATATTCGCTGTTTGTTTAAGTAAAATAGTCACATTTTCAAGGAGGAGATGATTTTGGATGCATATAGTTGCAATGGGCCGCTGGGCGCCAGGTGACCACGATTCAGCGGTTTTGACACTGACTGCCACTACCTTAATTTTCTCGGCAGAATGATTTATTTTGCTGTTTCTGAATGGTAATGCAGTATATTCGCCGTTTGTTTAAGTAAAATAGTCATATTTTCAAGGAGGAGATGACTTTGGATGTATATATTTGTAATGGGCCGCTGGGCGCCTGGAAACCACGATTCAGCGGTTTTGACACTTATAGCCACTACCTTAATTTTCTCGGCAGAATGATTTATTTTGCTGTTTCTGAATGGTAATGCAGTATATTCGCTGTTTGTTTAAGTAAAATAGTCATATTTTCAAGGAGGAGATAATTTTTGATGTATATAGTTGCAATGGGCCGCTGGGCGCCAGGTGACCACGATTCAGCTCTTTTGACACTGATTGCCACTACCTTAATTTTCTCGGCAGAATGATTTATTTTGCTGTTTCTGAATGGTAATGCAGTATATTCGCCGTTTGTTTAAGTAAAATAGTCATATTTTCAAGGAGGAGATGACTTTGGATGTATATATTTGTAATGGGCCGCTGGGCGCCTGGAAACCACGATTCAGCGGTTTTGACACTGACTGCCACTACCTTAATTTTCTCGGCAGAATGATTTATTTTGCTGTTTCTGAATGGTAATGCAGTATATTCGCCGTTTGTTTAAGTAAAATAGTCATATTTTCAAGGAGGAGATGACTTTGGATGTATATATTTGTAATGGGCCGCTGGGCGCCTGGAAACCACGATTCAGCGGTTTTGACACTTATAGCCACTACCTTAATTTTCTCGGCAGAATGATTTATTTTGCTGCTTCTGATTGGTAATGCAGTATATTCGCTGTTTGTTTAAGTGAAATAGTCACATTTTCCAGGAGGAGATGATTTTGGATGCATATAGTTGCAATGGGCCGCTGGGCGCCAGGTGACCACGATTCAGCTCTTTTGACACTGACCACTACCTTAATTTTCTCGGCAGAATGATTTATTTTGCTGTTTCTGAATGGTAATGCAGTATATTCGCTGTTTGTTTAAGTAAAATAGTCATATTTTCAAGGAGGAGATGTTTTTGGATGTATATAGTTGCAATGGGCCGCTTGGCGCCAGGTGACCACGATTCAGCGATTTTGACACTGATTGCCACTACCTTAATTTTCTCGGCAGAATGATTTATTTTGCTGTTTCTTAATGGTAATGCAGTATATTCGCCGTTTGTTTAAGTAAAATAGTCATATTTTCAAGGAGGAGATGATTTTGGATGTATATAGTTGCAATGGGCCGCTGGGCGCAGGTGACCACGATTCAGCGGTTTTGACACTGATTGCCACTACCTTAATTTTCTCGGCAGAATGATTTATTTTGCTGTTTCTTAATGGAAATGCAGTATATTCTCCGTTTGTTTAAGTAAAATAGTCATATTTTCAAGGAGGAGATGATTTTGGATGTATATAGTTGCAATGGGCCGCTGGGCGCCAGGTGACCACGATTCAGCGGTTTTGACACTGATTGCCACTACCTTAATTTTCTCGGCAGAATGTTTTATTTTGCTGTTTCTGAATGGTAATGCAGTATATTCGCCGTTTGTTTAAGTAAAATATTCATATTTTCAAGGAGGAGATGACTTTGGATGTATATATTTGTAATGGGCCGCTGGGCGCCTGGAAACCACGATTCAGCGGTTTTGACACTTATAGCCACTACCTTAATTTTCTCGGCAGAATGATTTATTTTGCTGTTTCTGAATGGTAATGCAGTATATTCGCTGTTTGTTTAAGTAAAATTGTCACATTTTCAAGGAGGAGATGATTTTGGATGCATATAGTTGCAATGGGCCGCTGGGCGCCAGGTGACCACGATTCAGCTCTTTTGACACTGATTGCCACTACCTTAATTTTCTCGGCAGAATGTTTTATTTTACTGTTTCTGAATGGTAATGCAGTATATTCGCCGTTTGTTAAGTAAAATAGTAACATTTTCAAGGAGGAGATGACTTTGGATGTATATAGTTGTAATGGGGCCGCTGGGCGCCTGGAAACCACGATTCAGCGGTTTTGACACTGATTGCCACTATCTTAATTTTCTCGGCAGAATGATTTATTTTGCTGTTTCTGAATAATGCAGTATATTCGCTGTTTGTTTAAGTAAAATAGTCATATTTTCAAGGAGGAGATGTTTTTGGATGTATATATTTGCAATGGGCCGCTGGGCGCATGGAAACCACGATTCAGCGGTTTAGAGACTGATTGCCACTATCTTAATTTTCTCGGCAGAATGATTTATTTTGCTGTTTCTGAATGGTAATGCAGTATATTCGCTGTTTGTTTAAGTAAAATAGTCATATTTTCAAGGAGGAGATGATTTTGTATGTATATAGTTGCAATGGGGCCGCTGGGCGCCAGGTGACCACGATTCAGCGGTTTTGACACTTATAGCCACTACCTTAATTTTCTCGGCAGAATGTTTTATTTTGCTGTTTCCTAATGGTAATGCAGTATATTCGCCGTTTGTTTAAGTAAAATAGTCATATTTTCAAGGAGGAGATGACTTTGGATGTATATGGTTTCGTGGGCCGCTGGGCGCCTGGAAACCACGATTCAGCGGTTTTGACACTTATAGCCACTACCTTAATTTTCTCGGCAGAATGATTTATTTTGCTGTTTCTGATTGGTAATGCAGTATATTCGCTGTTTGTTTAAGTAAAATAGTCACATTTTCAAGGAGGAGATGATTTTGGATGCATATAGTTGCAATGGGCCGCTGGGCGCCAGGTGACCACGATTCAGCTCTTTTGACACTGATTGCCACTACCTTAATTTTCTCGGCAGAATGATTTATTTTGCTGTTTCTGAATGGTAATGCAAAATATTCGCTATTTGTTTAAGTAAAATAGTCATATTTTCAAGCAGGAGATGATTTTGGATGTATATAGTTGCAATGGGCCGCTGGGCGCCAGGTCACCACGATTCAGCTGTTTTGACACTGATTGCCACTACCATAATTTTCTCGGCAGAATGTTTTATTTTGCTGTTTCTTAATGGTAATGCAGTATATTCGCCGTTTGTTTAAGTAAAATAGTCATATTTTCAAGGAGGAGATGACTTTGGATGTATATAGTTGCAGTGGGCTGCTGGGCGCCTGGAAACCACGATTCAGCGGTTTTGACACTTATAGCCACTACCTTAATTTTCTCGGCAGAATGATTTATTTTGCTGTTTCTTAATGGTAATGCAGTAGTTATAGTTCGCCGTTTGTTTAAGTAAAATAGTCATATTTTCAAGGAGGAGATTACTTTGGATGTATATAGTTGCAGTGGGCCGCTGGGCGCCTGGAAACCACGATTCAGCGGTTTTGACACTTATAGCCACTACCTTAATTTTCTCGGCAGAATGTTTTATTTTGCTGTTTCTTAATGGTAATGCAGTATATTCGCCGTTTGTTTAAGTAAAATAGTCATATTTTCAAGGAGGAGATGATTTTGGATGTATATAGTTGCAATGGGCCGCTGGCGCCAGGTGACCACGATTCAGCGGTTTTGACACTGACTGCCACTACCTTAATTTTCTCGGCAGAATGATTTATTTTGCTGTTTCTGAATGGTAATGCAGTATATTCGCCGTTTGTTTAAGTAAAATAGTCATATTTTCAAGGAGGAGATGACTTTGGATGTATATATTTGTAATGGGCCGCTGGGCGCCTGGAAACCACGATTCAGCGGTTTTGACACTTATAGCCACTACCTTAATTTTCTCGGCAGAATGATTTATTTTGCTGTTTCTGAATGGTAATGCAGTATATTCGCTGTTTGTTTAAGTAAAATAGTCATATTTTCAAGGAGGAGATAATTTTTGATGTATATAGTTGCAATGGGCCGCTGGGCGCCAGGTGACCACGATTCAGCGGTTTTGACACTGATTGCCACTACCTTAATTTTCTCGGCAGAATGTTTTATTTTGCTGTTTCTGAATGGTAATGCAGTATATTCGCCGTTTGTTTAAGTAAAATATTCATATTTTCAAGGAGGAGATGACTTTGGATGTATATATTTGTAATGGGCCGCTGGGCGCCTGGAAACCACGATCCAGCGGTTTTGACACTTATAGCCACTAACTTAATTTTCTCGGCAGAATGATTTATTTTGATGTTTCTGAATGGTAATGCAGTATATTCGCCGTTTGTTTAAGTAAAATAGTCATATTTTTAAGGAGGAGATGACTTTGGATGTATACAGTTGCAGTGGGCTGCTGGGCGCCTGGAAACAACGATTCAGCGGTTTTGACACTTATAGCTACTACCTTAATTTTCTCGGCAGAATGATTTACTTTGCTGTTTCTTAATGGCAATGCAGTATATTCGCCGTTTGTTTAAGTAAAATAGTCATATTTTCAAGGAGGAGATTACTTTGGATGTATATAGTTGCAGTGGGCCGCTGGGCGCCTGGAAACCACGATTCAGCGGTTTTGACACTTATAGCCACTACCTTAATTTTCTCGGCAGAATGATTTATTTTGCTGTTTCTTAATGGTAATGCAGTATATTCGCCGTTTGTTTAAGTAAAATAGTCATATTTTTAAGGAGGAGATAACTTTGGATGTATATAGTTGCAGTGGGCCGCTGGGCGCCTGGAAACCACGATTCAGCGGTTTTGACACTTATAGCCACTACCTTAATTTTCTCGGCAGAATGATTTATTTTGCTGTTTCTGAATGGTAGTGCAGTATATTCGCTGTTTGTTTTAGTAAAATAGTCACATTTTCAAGGAGGAGATGATTTTGGATGCATATAGTTGCAATGGGCCGCTGGGCGCCAGGTGACCACGATTCAGCTCTTTTGACTCTGATTGCCACTACCTTAATTTTCTCGGCAGAATGATTTATTTTGCTGTTTCTTAATGGTAATGCAGTATATTCGCTGTTTGTTTAAGTAAAATAGTCATGTTTTCAAGTAGGAGACGATTTTGGATGTATATAGTTGCAATGGGCCGCTGGGCGCCAGGTGACCACGATTCAGCGGTTTTGACACTTATAGCCACTACCTTAATTTTCTCGGCAGAATGATTTATTTTGCTGTTTCTGAATGGTAATGCAGTATATTCGCTGTTTATTTAAGTAAAATAGTCATATTTTCAAGGAGGAGATGACTTTGGATGTATATGGTTGCAATGGGCCGCTGGGCGCCTGGAAACCACGATTCAGCGGTTTTGACACTTATAGCCACTACCTTAATTTTCACGGCAGAATGATTTATTTTGCTGTTTCTGAATGGTAATGCAGTATATTCGCTGTTTGTTTAAGTAAAATAGTCATATTTTCAAGGAGGAGATGATTTTGGATGTATATAGTTGCAATGGGCCGCTGGGCGCCTGGAAACCACGATTCAGCGGTTTTGACACTTATAGCCACTACCTTAATTTTTTCGGTAGAATGTTTTATTTTGCTGTTTCTTAATGGTAATGCAGTATATTCGCCGTTTGTTTAAGTAAAATAGTCATATTTTCAAGGAGGACATGACTTTGGATGTATATAGTTGCAGTGTGCTGCTGGGCGCCTGGAAACCACGATTCAGCGGTTTTGACACTTATAGCCACTACTTTAATTTTCTCGGCAGAATGATTTATTTTGCTGTTTCTTAATGGTAATGCAGTATATTCGCCGTTTGTTTAAGTAAAATAGTCATATTTTCAAGGAGGAGATTACTTTGGATGTATATAGTTGCAGTGGGCCGCTGGGCGCCTGGAAACCACGATTCAGCGGTTTTGACACTTATAGCCACTACCTTAATTTTCTCGGCAGAATGATTTATTTTGCTGTTTCTGAATGGTAATACAGTATATTCGCTGTTTGTTTAAGTAAAATAGGCATATTTTCAAGGAGGAGATGTTTTTGGATGTATATAGTTGCAATGGGCCGCTTGGCGCCAGGTGACCACGATTCAGCGGTTTTGACACTGATTGCCACTACCTTAATGTTCTCGGCAGAATGATTTATTTTGCTGTTTCTTAATGGTAATGCAGTATATTCGCCGTTTGTTTAAGTAAAATAGTCACATTTTCAAGGAGGAGATGATTTTGGATGTATATAGTTGCAATGGGCCGCTGGGCGCCAGGTGACCACGATTCAGCGATTTTGACACTGATTGCCACTACCTTAATTTTCTCGGCAGAATGATTTATTTTGCTGTTTCTTAATGGTAATGCAGTATATTCTCCGTTTGTTTAAGTAAAATAGTCATATTTTCAAGGAGGAGATGATTTTGGATGTATATAGTTGCAATGGGCCGCTGGGCGCCAGGTGACCACGATTCAGCGGTTTTGACACTGATTGCCACTACCTTAATTTTCTCAACAGAATGTTTTATTTTGCTGTTTCTGAATGGTAATGCAGTATATTCGCCGTTTGTTTAAGTAAAATAGTCATATTTTCAAGGAGGAGATGACTTTGGATGTATATATTTGTAATGGGCCGCTGGGCGCCCGTGGAGACCACGATTCAGCGGTTTTGACACTTATAGCCACTACCTTAATTTTCTCGGCAGAATGATTTATTTTGCTGTTTCTGAATGGTAATGCAGTATATTCGCTGTTTGTTTAAGTAAAGTGGTCATATTTTCAAGGAGGAGATGATTTTGGATGCATATAGTTGCAATGGGCCGCTGGGCGCCAGGTGACCACGATTCAGCTCTTTTGAAACTGATTGCCACTACCTTAATTATCTCGGCAGAATGATTTATTTTGCTGTTTCTGAATGGTAATGCAGTATATTCGCTGTTTGTTTAAGTAAAATAGTCATATTTTCAAGGAGGAGATGTTTTTGGATGTATATAGTTTGCAATGGGCCGCTTGGCGCCAGGTGACCACGATTCAGCGGTTTTGACACTGATTGCCACTACCTTAATTTTCTCGGCAGAATGATTTATTTTGCTGTTTCTTAATAATAATGCAGTATATTCGCCGTTTGTTTAAGTAAAATAGTCATATTTTCAAGGAGGAGATGATTTTGGAAGTATATAGTTGCAATGGGCCGCTGGGCGCCAGGTGACCACGATTCAGCGGTTTTGACACTGATTGCCACTACCTTAATTTTCTCGGCAGAATGATTTATTTTGCTGTTTCTGAATGGTAATGCAGTATATTCGCTATTTGTTTAAGTAAAATAGTCAAATTTTCAAGCAGGAGATGATTTTGGATGTATATAGTTGCAATGGGCCGCTGGACGCCAGGTCACCACGATTCAGCTGTTTTGACACTGATTGCCACTACCTTAATTTTCTCGGCAGAATGTTTTATTTTGCTGTTTCTTAATGGTAATGCAGTATATTCGCCGTTTGTTTAAGTAAAATAGTCATATTTTCAAGGAGGAGATGACTTTGGATGTATATAGTTGCAGTGGGCTGCTGGGCGCCTGGAAACCACGATTCAGCGGTTTTGACACTTATAGCTACTACCTTAATTTTCTCGGCAGAATGATTTACTTTGCTGTTTCTGAATGGTAATGCAGTATATTCGCCGTTTGTTTAAGTAAAATAGTCATATTTTCAAGGAGGAGATTACTTTGGATGTATATAGTTGCAGTGGGCCGCTGGGCGCCTGGAAACCACGATTCAGCGGTTTTGACACTTATAGCCACTACCTTAATTTTCTCGGCAGAATGATTTATTTTGCTGTTTCTTAATGGTAATGCAGTATATTCGCCGTTTGTTTAAGTAAAATAGTCATATTTTTAAGGAGGAGATAACTTTGGATGTATATAGTTGCAGTGGGCCGCTGGGCGCCTGGAAACCACGATTCAGCGGTTTTTGACACTTATAGCCACTACCTTAATTTTCTCGGCAGAATGATTTATTTTGCTGTTTCTGAATGGTAGTGCAGTATATTCGCTGTTTGTTTTAGTAAAATAGTCACATTTTCAAGGAGGAGATGATTTTGGATGCATATAGTTGCAATGGGCCGCTGGGCGCCAGGTGACCACGATTCAGCTCTTTTGACTCTGATTGCCACTACCTTAATTTTCTCGGCAGAATGATTTATTTTGCTGTTTCTGAATGGTAATGCAGTATATTCGCTGTTTGTTTAAGTAAAATAGTCATATTTTCAAGTAGGAGACGATTTTGGATGTATATAGTTGCAATGGGCCGCTGGGCGCCAGGTGACCACGATTCAGCGGTTTTGACACTTATAGCCACTACCTTAATTTTCTCGGCAGAATGATTTATTTTGCTGTTTCTGAATGGTAATGCAGTATATTCGCTGTTTATTTAAGTAAAATAGTCATATTTTCAAGGAGGAGATGTTTTTGGATGTATATAGTTGCAGTGGGCCGCTTGGCGCCAGGTGACCACGATTCAGCGGTTTTGACACTGATCGCCACTACCTTAATTTTCTCGGCAGAATGATTTATTCTGCTGTTTCTTAATGGTAATGCAGTATATTCGCCGTTTGTTTAAGTAAAATAGTCATATTTTCAAGGAGGAGATGATTTTGGATGTATATAGTTGCAATGGGCCGCTGGGCGCCAGGTGACCACGATTCAGCGATTTTGACACTGATTGCCACTACCTTAAGTTTCTCGGCAGAATGATTTATTTTGCTGTCTCTCAATGGTAATGCAGTATATTTTCCGTTTGTTTAAGTAAAATAGTCATATTTTCAAGGAGGAGATGATTTTGGATGTATATAGTTGCAATGGGCCGCTGGGCGCCAGGTGGCCACGATTCAGCGGTTTTGACACTCATTGCCACTACCTTAATTTTCTCGGCAGAATGATTTATTTTGCTGTTTCTGAATGGTAATGCAGTATATTCGCCGTTTGTTTAAGTAAAATAGTCATATTTTCAAGGAGGAGATGATTTTGGATGTATATAGTTGCAATGGGCCGCTGGGCGCCAGGTGACCACGATTCAGCGGTTTTGACACTGATTGCCACTACCTTAATTTTCTCGGCAGAATGTTTTATTTTGCTGTTTCTTAATGGTAATGCAGTATATTCGCCGTTTGTTTAAGTAAAATAGTCATATTTTCAAGGAGGAGATGATTTTGGATGTATATAGTTGCAATGGGCCGCTGGGCGCCTGGAAACCACGATTCAGCGGGTTTGACACTTATAGCCACTACCTTAATTTTCCCGGCAGAATGTTTTATTTTGCTGTTTCTAAATGGTAATGCAGTATATTCGCTGTTTGTTTAAGTAAAATAGACATATTTTCAAGGAGGAGATGATTTTGGATGTATATAGTTGCAATGGGCCGCTGGGCGCCAGGTGACCACGATTCAGCTCTTTTGACACTGATTGCCACTACCTTAATTTTCTCGGCAGAATGATTTATTTTGCTGTTTCTGAATGGTAATGCAGTATATTCGCTATTTGTTTAAGTAAAATAGTCAAATTTTCAAGCAGGAGATGATTTTGGATGTATATAGTTGCAATGGGCCGCTGGACGCCAGGTCACCACGATTCAGCTGTTTTGACACTGATTGCCACTACCTTAATTTTCTCGGCAGAATGTTTTATTTTGCTGTTTCTGAATGGTAATGCAGTATATTCGCTGTTTGTTTTAGTAAAATAGTCACATTTTCAAGGAGGAGATGAGTTTGGATGCATATAGTTGCAATGGGCCGCTGGGCGCCAGGTGACCACGATTCAGCTCTTTTGACTCTGATTGCCACTACCTTAATTTTCTCGGCAGAATGATTTATTTTGCTGTTTCTTAATGGTAATGCAGTATATTCGCTGTTTGTTTAAGTAAAATAGTCATGTTTTCAAGTAGGAGACGATTTTGGATGTATATAGTTGCAATGGGCCGCTGGGCGCCAGGTGACCACGATTCAGCGGTTTTGACACTTATAGCCACTACCTTAATTTTCTCGGCAGAATGATTTATTTTGCTGTTTCTGAATGGTAATGCAGTATATTCGCTGTTTATTTAAGTAAAATAGTCATATTTTCAAGGAGGAGATGACTTTGGATGTATATGGTTGCAATGGGCCGCTGGGCGCCTGGAAACCACGATTCAGCGGTTTTGACACTTATAGCCACTACCTTAATTTTCACGGCAGAATGATTTATTTTGCTGTTTCTGAATGGTAATGCAGTATATTCGCTGTTTGTTTAAGTAAAATAGTCATATTTTCAAGGAGGAGATGATTTTGGATGTATATAGTTGCAATGGGCCGCTGGGCGCCTGGAAACCACGATTCAGCGGTTTTGACACTTATAGCCACTACCTTAATTTTTTCGGTAGAATGTTTTATTTTGCTGTTTCTTAATGGTAATGCAGTATATTCGCCGTTTGTTTAAGTAAAATAGTCATATTTTCAAGGAGGACATGACTTTGGATGTATATAGTTGCAGTGTGCTGCTGGGCGCCTGGAAACCACGATTCAGCGGTTTTGACACTTATAGCCACTACCTTAATTTTCTCGGCAGAATGATTTATTTTGCTGTTTCTTAATGGTAATGCAGTATATTCGCCGTTTGTTTAAGTAAAATAGTCATATTTTCAAGGAGGAGATTACTTTGGATGTATATAGTTGCGGTGGGCCGCTGGGCGCCTGGAAACCACGATTCAGCGGTTTTGACACTTATAGCCACTACCTTAATTTTCTCGGCAGAATGATTTATTTTGCTGTTTCTGAATGGTATTACAGTATATTCGCTGTTTGTTTAAGTAAAATAGGCATATTTTCAAGGAGGAGATGTTTTTGGATGTATATAGTTGCAATAGGCCGCTTGGCGCCAGGTGACCACGATTCAGCGGTTTTGACACTGATTGCCACTACCTTAATCTTCTCGGCAGAATGATTTATTTTGCTGTTTCTTAATGGTAATGCAGTATATTCGCCGTTTGTTTAAGTAAAATAGTCACATTTTCAAGGAGGAGATGATTTTGGATGTATATAGTTGCAATGGGCCGCTGGGCGCCAGGTGACCACGATTCAGCGATTTTGACACTGATTGCCACTACCTTAATTTTCTCGGCAGAATGATTTATTTTGCTGTTTCTTAATGGTAATGCAGTATATTCTCCGTTTGTTTAAGTAAAATAGTCATATTTTCAATGAGGAGATGATTTTGGATGTATATAGTTGCAATGGGCCGCTGGGCGCCAGGTGACCACGATTCAGCGGTTTTGACACTGATTGCCACTACCTTAATTTTCTCACCAGAATGTTTTATTTTGCTGTTTCTGAATGGTAATGCAGTATATTCGCCGTTTGTTTAAGTAAAATAGTCATATTTTCAAGGAGGAGATGACTTTGGATGTATATATTTTTAATGGGCCGCTGGGCGCCTGGAAACCACGATTCAGCGGTTTTGACACTTATAGCCACTACCTTAATTTTCTCGGCAGAATGATTTATTTTGCTGTTTCTGAATGGTAATGCAGTATATTCGCTGTTTGTTTAAGTAAAGTAGTCATATTTTCAAGGAGGAGATGATTTTGGATGCATATAGTTGCAATGGGCCGCTGGGCGCCAGGTGACCACGATTCAGCTCTTTTGACACTGATTGCCACTACCTTAATTATCTCGGCAGAATGATTTATTTTGCTGTTTCTGAATGGTAATGCAGTATATTCGCTGTTTGTTTAAGTAAAATAGTCATATTTTCAAGGAGGAGATGTTTTTGGATGTATATAGTTGCAATGGGCCGCTTGGCGCCAGGTGACCACGATTCAGCGGTTTTGACACTGATTGCCACTACCTTAATTTTCTCGGCAGAAAGATTTATTTTGCTGTTTCTGAATGGTAATGCAGTATATTCGCCGTTTGTTTAAGTAAAATAGTCATATTTTCAAGGAGGAGATGATTTTGGATGTATATAGTTGCAATGGGCCGCTGGGCGCCAGGTGACCACGATTCAGCGGTTTTGACACTGATTGCCACTACCTTAATTTTCTCGGCAGAATGATTTATTTTGCTGTTTCTGAATGGTAATGCAGTATATTCGCTATTTGTTTAAGTAAAATAGTCAAATTTTCAAGCAGGAGATGATTTTGGATGTATATAGTTGCAATGGGCCGCTGGACGCCAGGTCACCACGATTCAGCTGTTTTGACACTGATTGCCACTACCTTAATTTTCTCGGCAGAATGTTTTATTTTGCTGTTTCTTAATGGTAATGCAGTATATTCGCCGTTTGTTTAAGTAAAATAGTCATATTTTCAAGGAGGAGATGACTTTGGATGTATATAGTTGCAGTGGGCTGCTGGGCGCCTGGAAACCACGATTCAGCGGTTTTGACACTTATAGCTACTACCTTAATTTTCTCGGCAGAATGATTTACTTTGCTGTTTCTTAATGGTAATGCAGTATATTCGCCGTTTGTTTAAGTAAAATGGTCATATTTTCAAGGAGGAGATTACTTTGGATGTATATAGTTGCAGTGGGCCGCTGGGCGCCTGGAAACCACGATTCAGCGGTTTTGACACTTATAGCCACTACCTTAATTTTCTCGGCAGAATGATTTATTTTGCTGTTTGTTAATGGTAATGCAGTATATTCGCCGTTTGTTTAAGTAAAATAGTCATATTTTCAAGGAGGAGATAACTTTGGATGTATATAGTTGCAGTGGGCCGCTGGGCGCCTGGAAACCACGATTCAGCGGTTTTGACACTTATAGCCACTACCTTAATTTTCTCGGCAGAATGATTTATTTTGCTGTTTCTGAATGGTAATGCAGTATATTCGCTGTTTGTTTTAGTAAAATAGTAACATTTTCAAGGAGGAGATGATTTTGGATGCATATAGTTGCAATGGGCCGCTGGGCGCCAGGTGACCACGATTCAGCTCTTTTGACTCTGATTGCCACTACCTTAATTTTCTCGGCAGAATGATTTATTTTGCTGTTTCTTAATGGTAATGCAGTATATTCGCTGTTTGTTTAAGTAAAATAGTCATGTTTTCAAGTAGGAGACGATTTTGGATGTATATAGTTGCAATGGGCCGCTGGGCGCCAGGTGACCACGATTCAGCGGTTTTGACACTTATAGCCACTACCTTAATTTTCTCGGCAGAATGATTTATTTTGCTGTTTGTTAATGGTAATGCAGTATATTCGCCGTTTGTTTAAGTAAAATAGTCATATTTTCAAGGAGGAGATTACTTTGGATGTATATAGTTGCAGTGGGCCGCTGGGCGCCTGGAAACCACGATTCAGCGGTTTTGACACTTATAGCCACTACCTTAATTTTCTCGGCAGAATGATTTATTTTGCTGTTTCTGAATGGTATTACAGTATATTCGCTGTTTGTTTAAGTAAAATAGGCATATTTTCAAGGAGGAGATGTTTTTGGATGTATATAGTTGCAATAGGCCGCTTGGCGCCAGGTGACCACGATTCAGCGGTTTTGACACTGATTGCCACTACCTTAATCTTCTCGGCAGAATGATTTATTTTGCTGTTTCTTAATGGTAATGCAGTATATTCGCCGTTTGTTTAAGTAAAATAGTCACATTTTCAAGGAGGAGATGATTTTGGATGTATATAGTTGCAATGGGCCGCTGGGCGCCAGGTGACCACGATTCAGCGATTTTGACACTGATTGCCACTACCTTAATTTTCTCGGCAGAATGATTTATTTTGCTGTTTCTTAATGGTAATGCAGTATATTCTCCGTTTGTTTAAGTAAAATAGTCATATTTTCAATGAGGAGATGATTTTGGATGTATATAGTTGCAATGGGCCGCTGGGCGCCAGGTGACCACGATTCAGCGGTTTTGACACTGATTGCCACTACCTTAATTTTCTCACCAGAATGTTTTATTTTGCTGTTTCTGAATGGTAATGCAGTATATTCGCCGTTTGTTTAAGTAAAATAGTCATATTTTCAAGGAGGAGATGACTTTGGATGTATATATTTGTAATGGGCCGCTGGGCGCCTGGAAACCACGATTCAGCGGTTTTGACACTTATAGCCACTACCTTAATTTTCTCGGCAGAATGATTTATTTTGCTGTTTCTGAATGGTAATGCAGTATATTCGCTGTTTGTTTAAGTAAAGTAGTCATATTTTCAAGGAGGAGATGATTTTGGATGCATATAGTTGCAATGGGCCGCTGGGCGCCAGGGTGACCACGATTCAGCTCTTTTGACACTGATTGCCACTACCTTAATTATCTCGGCAGAATGATTTATTTTGCTGTTTCTGAATGGTAATGCAGTATATCGCTGTTTGTTTAAGGTAAAATAGTCATATTTTCAAGGAGGAGATGTTTTTGGATGTATATAGTTGCAATGGGCCGCTTGGCGCCAGGTGACCACGATTCAGCGGTTTTGACACTGATTGCCACTACCTTTAATTTTCTCGGCAGAATGATTTATTTTGCTGTTTCTTAATAATAATGCAGTATATTCGCCGTTTTGTTTAAGTAAAATAGTCATATTTTCAAGGAGGAGATGATTTTGGATGTATATAGTTGCAATGGGCCGCTGGGGCGCCAGGTGACCACGATTCAGCGGTTTTGACACTGATTGCCACTACCTTAATTTTCTCGGCAGAATGATTTATTTTGCTGTTTCTGAATGGTAATGCAGTATATTCGCTATTTGTTTAAGTAAAATAGTCAAATTTTCAAGCAGGAGATGATTTTGGATGTATATAGTTGCAATGGGCCGCTGGACGCCAGGGTCACCACGATTCAGCTGTTTTGACACTGATTGCCACTACCTTAATTTTCTCGGCAGAATGTTTTATTTTGCTGTTTCTTAATGGTAATGCAGTATATTCGCCGTTTGTTTAAGTAAAATAGTCATATTTTCAAGGAGGAGATGACTTTGGATGTATATAGTTGCAGTGGGGCTGCTGGGGCGCCTGGAAACCACGATTCAGCGGTTTTGACACTTATAGCTACTACCTTAATTTTCTCGGCAGAATGATTTACTTTGCTGTTTCTTAATGGTAATGCAGTATATTCGCCGTTTGTTTAAGTAAAATGGTCATATTTTCAAGGAGGAGATTACTTTGGATGTATATAGTTGCAGTGGGCCGCTGGGCGCCTGGAAACCACGATTCAGCGGTTTTTGACACTTATAGCCACTACCTTAATTTTCTCGGCAGAATGATTTATTTTGCTGTTTGTTAATGGTAATGCAGTATATTCGCCGTTTGTTTAAGTAAAATAGTCATATTTTCAAGGAGGAGATAACTTTGGATGTATATAGTTGCAGTGGGCCGCTGGGCGCCTGGAAAACCACGATTCAGCGGTTTTGACACTTATAGCCACTACCTTAATTTTCCCGGCAGAATGTTTTTTTTTTTGCTGTTTCTTAATGGTAATGCAGTATATTCGCTGTTTGTTTAAGTAAAATAGACATATTTTCAAGGAGGAGATGATTTTGGATGTATATAGTTGCAATGGGGCCGCTGGGCGCCAGGTGACAACGATTCAGCTGTTTTTGACACTGATTGCCACTACCTTAATTTTCTCGGCAGAATGATTTATTTTGCTGTTTCTGAATGGTAATGCAGTATATTCGGCTATTTGTTTAAGTAAAATAGTCAAATTTTCAAGCAGGAGATGATTTTGGATGTATACAGTTGCAATGGGCCGCTGGACGCCAGGTCACCACGATTCAGCTGTTTTGACGCTGATTGCCACTACCTTAATTTTCTCGGCAGAATGTTTTATTTTGCTGTTTCTTAATGGTAATTCTGTATATTCGCCGTTTGTTTAAGTAAAATAGTCATATTTTCAAGGAGGAGATGACTTTGGGATGTATATAGTTGCAGTGGGCTGCTGGGCGCCTGGGAAACAACGATTCAGCGGTTTTGACACTTATAGCTACTACATTAATTTTCTCGGCAGAATGATTTACTTTGCTGTTTCTTAATGGCAATGCAGTATATTCGCCGTTTGTTTAAGTAAAATAGTCATATTTTCAAGGAGGAGGATTACTTTGGATGTATATAGTTGCAGTGGGCCGCTGGGCGCCTGGAAACCACGATTCAGCGGTTTGACACTTATAGCCACTACCTTAATTTTCTCGGCAGAATGATTTATTTTGCTGTTTCTTAATGGTAATGCAGTATATTCGCCGTTTTGTTTAAGTAAAATAGTCATATTTTTAAGGAGGAGGATAACTTTGGATGTATATAGTTGCAGTGGGCCGCTGGGCGCCTGGAAACCACGATTCAGCGGTTTTGACACTTATAGCCACTACCTTAATTTTTCTCGGCAGAATGATTTATTTTGCTGTTTCTGAATGGTAGTGCAGTATATTCGCTGTTTGTTTTAGTAAAATAGTCACATTTTCAAGGGAGGAGATGATTTTGGATGCATATAGTTGCAAATGGGCCGCTGGGCGCCAGGTGACCACGATTCAGCTCTTTTGACTCTGATTGCCACTACCTTAATTTTCTCGGCAGAATGATTTATTTTTGCTGTTTCTGAATGGTAATGCAGTATATTCGCTGTTTGTTTAAGGTAAAATAGTCATGTTTTCAGTAGGAGACGATTTTGGATGTATATAGTTGCAATGGGCCGCTGGGCGCCAGGTGACCACGATTCAGCGGTTTTGACACTTATAGCCACTACCTTAATTTTTTCGGTAGAATGTTTTATTTTGCTGTTTCTTAATGGTAATGCAGTATATTCGCCGTTTGTTTAAGTAAAATAGTCCATATTTTCAAGGAGGACATGACTTTGGATGTATATAGTTTGCGAGTGTGCTGCTGGGGCGCCTGGAAACCACGATTCAGCGGTTTTGACACTTATAGCCACTACCTTAATTTTCTCGGCAGAGATGATTTATTTTGCTGTTTCTTAATGGTAATGCAGTATATTCGCTGTTTGTTTAAGTAAAATAGTCATATTTTCAAGGAGGAGATTACTTTGGATGTATATAGTTGCAGTGGGCCGCTGGGGCGCCTGGAAACCACGATTCAGCGGTTTTGACACTTATAGCCACTACCTTAATTTTCTCGGCAGAATGATTTATTTTGCTGTTTCTGAATGGTAATACAGTATATTCGCTGTTTTGTTTAAGTAAAATAGGCATATTTTCAAGGAGGAGATGTTTTTGGATGTATATAGTTGCAATGGGCCGCTTGGCGCCAGGTGACCACGATTCAGCGGTTTTGACACTGATTGCCACTACCTTAATGTTCTCGGCAGAATGATTTATTTGCTGTTTCTTAATGGTAATGCAGTATATTCGCCGTTTGTTTAAGTAAAATAGTCACATTTTCAAGGAGGAGATGATTTTGGATGTATATAGTTGCAATGGGCCGCTGGGCGCCAGGTGACCACGATTCAGCGATTTTGACACTGATTGCCACTACCTTAATTTTCTCGGCAGAATGATTTATTTTGCTGTTTCTTAATGGTAATGCAGTATATTCTCCGTTTGTTTAAGTAAAATAGTCATATTTTCAAGGAGGAGATGATTTTCGATGTATATAGTTGCAATGGGCCGCTGGGCGCCAGGTGACCACGATTCAGCGGTTTTTTGACACTGATTGCCACTACCTTAATTTTCTCAACAGAATGTTTTATTTTTGCTGTTTCTGAATGGTAATGCAGTATATTCGCCGTTTGTTTAAGTAAAATAGTCATATTTTCAAGGAGGAGATGACTTTGGATGTA
This sequence comes from Locusta migratoria, assembly GCA_026315105.1. NCBI lineage: Eukaryota > Metazoa > Arthropoda > Insecta > Orthoptera > Acrididae > Locusta > Locusta migratoria. The sequence continues at coordinate 21,853 of JAOYRU010001504.1, forward strand.
TATATTTGTAATGGGCCGCTGGGCGCCTGGAGACCACGATTCAGCGGTTTTGACACTTATAGCCAACTACCTTAATTTTCTCGGCAGAATGATTTATTTTGCTGTTTCTGAATGGTAATGCAGTATATTCGCTGTTTGTTTAAGTAAAGTAGTCATATTTTCAAGGAGGAGATGATTTTTGGATGCATATAGTTGCAATGGGCCCGCTGGGCGCCAGGTGACCACGATTCAGCTCTTTTGAAACTGATTGCCACTACCTTAATTATCTCGGCAGAATGATTTATTTTGCTGTTTCTGAATGGTAATGCAGTATAATTCGCTGTTTGTTTAAGTAAAATAGTCATATTTTCAAGGAGGAGATGTTTTTGGATGTATATAGTTGCAATGGGCCGCTTGGCGCCAGGTGACCACGATTCAGCGGTTTTTGACACTGATTGCCACTACCTTAATTTTCTCGGCAGAATGATTTATTTTGCTGTTTCTTAATAATAATGCAGTATATTCGCCGTTTGTTTAAGTAAAATAGTCATATTTCAAGGAGGAGATGATTTTGGAAGTATATAGTTGCAATGGGGCCGCTGGGCGCCAGGTGACCACGATTCAGCGGTTTTGACACTGATTGCCACTACCTTAATTTTCCTCGGCAGAATGATTTATTTTGCTGTTTCTGAATGGTAATGCAGTAATATTCGCTATTTGTTTAAGTAAAATAGACAAATTTTCAAGCAGGAGATGATTTTGGATGTATATAGTTGCAATGGGCCGCTGGACGCCAGGTCACCACGATTCAGCTGTTTTGACACTGATTGCCACTACCTTAATTTTCTCGGCAGAATGTTTTATTTTTGCTGTTTCTTAATGGTAATGCAGTATATTCGCCGTTTTGTTTAAGTAAAATAGTCATATTTCAAGGAGGAGATGACTTTGGATGTATATAGTTGCAGTGGGCTGCTGGGCGCCTGGAAACCACGATTCAGCGGTTTTGACACTTATAGCTACTACCTTAATTTTCTCGGCAGAATGATTTACTTTGCTGTTTTCTGAATGGTAATGCAGTATATTCGCCGTTTGTTTAAGTAAAATAGTCATATTTTTCAAGGAGGAGATTACTTTGGATGTATATAGTTGCAGTGGGCCGCTGGGGCGCCCTGGAAACCACGATCAGCGGTTTTGACACTTATAGCCACTACCTTAATTTTCTCGGCAGAATGATTATTTTTGCTGTTTGTTAATGGTAATGCAGTATATTCGCCGTTTTGTTTAAGTAAAATAGTCATCTTTTCAAGGAGGAGATAACTTTGGATGTATATAGTTGCAGTGGGCCGCTGGGCGCCTGGAAACCACGATTCAGCGGTTTTGACACTTATAGCCACTACCTTAATTTTCTCGGCAGAATGATTTATTTTGCTGTTTCTGAATGGTAATGCAGTATATTCGCTGTTTGTTTTAGTAAAATAGTCACATTTTCAAGGAGGAGATGATTTTTGGATGCATATAGTTGCAATGGGCCGCTGGGCGCCAGGTGACCACGATTCAGCTCTTTTGACTCTGATTGCCACTACCTTAATTTTCTCGGCAGAATGATTTATTTTGCTGTTTCTGAATGGTAAAGCAGTATATTCGCTGTTTTGTTTAAGTAAAATAGTCATATTTTCAAGTAGGAGGACGATTTTGGATGTATATAGTTGCAATGGGCCCGCTGGGCGCCAGGTGACCACGATTCAGCGGTTTTGACACTTATAGCCACTACCTTAATTTTCTCGGCAGAATGATTTTATTTTGCTGTTTCTGAATGGTAATGCAGTATATTCGCTGTTTATTTAAGTAAAATAGTCATATTTTCAAGGAGGAGATGTTTTTGGATGTATATAGTTGCAGTGGGCCGCTTGGCGCCAGGTGACCACGATTTCAGCGGTTTTGACACTGATTGCCACTACCTTAATTTTCTCGGCAGAATGATTTATTCTGCTGTTTCTTAATGGTAATGCAGTATATTCGCCGTTTGTTTAAGTAAAATAGTCATATTTTCAAGGAGGAGATGATTTGGATGTATATAGTTGCAATGGGCCGCTGGGCGCCAGGTGACCACGATTCAGCGATTTTGACACTGATTGCCACTACCTTAAGTTTCTCGCAGAATGATTTTATTTTGCTGTCTCTCAATGGTAATGCAGTATATTTTCCGTTTGTTTAAGTAAAATAGTCATATTTTCAAGGAGGGAGATGATTTTGGATGTATATAGTTGCAATGGGCCGCTGGGCGCCAGGTGGCCACGATTCAGCGGTTTTGACACTCATTGCCACTACCTTAATTTTCTCGGCAGAATGTTTTATTTTGCTGTTTCTGAATGGTAATGCAGTATATTCGCCGTTTGTTTAAGGTAAAATAGTCATATTTTCAAGGAGGAGATGATTTTGGATGTATATAGTTGCAATGGGCCGCTGGGCGCCAGGTGACCACGATTCAGCGGTTTTGACACTGATTGCCACTACCTTAATTTTCTCGGCAGAATGTTTTATTTTGCTGTTTCTTAATGGTAATGCAGTATATTCGCCGTTTGTTTAAGTAAAATAGTCATATTTTCAAGGAGGAGATGATTTTGGATGTATATAGTTGCAATGGGCCGCTGGGCGCCTGGAAACCACGATTCAGCGGGTTTGACACTTATAGCCACTACCTTAATTTTCCCCGGCAGAATGTTTTATTTTGCTGTTTCTAAATGGTAATGCAGTATATTCGCTGTTTGTTTAAGTAAAATAGACATATTTTCAAGGAGGAGATGATTTTGGATGTATATAGTTGCAATGGGCCGCTGGGCGCCAGGTGACCACGATTCAGCTCTTTTGACACTGATTGCCACTACCTTAATTTTCTCGGCAGAATGATTTATTTTGCTGTTTTCTGAATGGTAATGCAGTATATTCGCTATTTGTTTAAGTAAAATAGTCAAATTTTCAAGCAGGAGATGATTTTGGATGTATATAGTTGCAATGGGCCGCTGGACGCCAGGTCACCACGATTCAGCTGTTTTGACACTGATTGCCACTACCTTAATTTTCTCGGCAGAATGTTTTATTTTGCTGTTTTCTGAATGGTAATGCAGTATATTCGCTGTTTGTTTTAGTAAAATAGTCACATTTTCAAGGAGGAGATGAGTTTGGATGCATATAGTTGCAATGGGCCGCTGGGCGCCAGGGTGACCACGATTCAGCTCTTTTGACTCTGATTGCCACTACCTTAATTTTTCTCGGCAGAATGATTTTATTTTGCTGTTTCTTAATGGTAATGCAGTATATTCGCTGTTTGTTTAAGTAAAATAGTCATGTTTTTCAAGTAGGAGACGATTTTGGATGTATATAGTTGCAATGGGCCGCTGGGCGCCCAGGGTGACCACGATTTCAGCGGTTTTTGACACTTATAGCCACTACCTTAATTTTCTCGGCAGAATGATTTATTTTGCTGTTTCTGAATGGTAATGCAGTATATTCGCTGTTTATTTAAGTAAAATAGTCATATTTTTCAAGGAGGAGATGACTTTGGATGTATATGGTTGCAATGGGCCGCTGGGCGCCTGGGAAACCACGATTCAGCGGTTTTTGACACTTATAGCC
>JAOYRU010001505.1:0-29149 GCA_026315105.1 Locusta migratoria
GTATGCAGATTTATGCAAATAATGGTTGGTTTATCAATGAGACAAGTATGAAGCATTGGCAGACGAAATTGCCATTGACATGAATTTCTGCCCATTACACGTTGCACTACCGTCAACACCATCGAAGGAGGGCAGCACGCTGTAGCCCCAGTGGCGCAATTGGTTAGCGCACGGTACTTATAAAGCAGTAGCTGTGAGCAATGCCGGGGTTGTGAGTTCGAGCCTCACCTGGGGCATATTTTTCTTCGTAGTTGCCACCTGTGAAAATGACGCTGACTATAGATTTGAAAGGAATCGCGTACTCAGGTACAATTAAAATGCACAAAAGGCGTACAATTTACCGTCCTCGGTAGTATAGTGGTTAGTATCCCCGCCTGTCACGCGGGAGACCGGGGTTCGATTCCCCGCCGGGGAGATGAGTTTCATTTTTAACAAACGTCATGATATTTGTCAAATTTAGTGTACAAATTGTACGAAAAGCAACAGAGTATGGCGCCAACCCGGGAGAGCTCGGTCAGCGCAGTTAAAAAATGAAAAAAAAAAAAAAAATAATAAATAAATAAAAATAAAGTAGGGTAAGGGAAAAAATTGAAAAAAGCATCACTTGGAGCTCATTTTTCTTTCGTAAATGCTGCACTGTGAAAATGATTCTGACTACACATATCTTCTCAGGTAGAATTGAAACGCACTAAGGGGGTGGAGAGCAGCGTCCTCGGTAGTATAGTGGTTAGTATCCCCGCCTGTCACGCGGGAGACCGGGGTTCGATTCCCCGCCGGGGAGATGCCATTTTTACTTTCGCAAGCTCGCTCAAATAATGCAATCATTGCAAGAAAGAACCTTGAGTTTCTAAGCGGAGTTTCGGTTGCTGCACAATCTTAAAACTTGCTACATAACCGAAACTGGCCTTCGAATTCCTCTCTAAGTGGCCAAATTACTTGTAAATACACACTATAATTTTGCTACGCACTTCTGTGCTCGGCCTTGGCGATTCATTTACGCAACAGCGGCAATCTGATGCTGGATCAGTGCACTCCGACCAGCATTGTTGGTTTGGTATCGACGTAATGGAGGAAAAATTATTGTTAGCAGAGCGTGGTTTCGATCCACGGACCTCTGGGTTATGGGCCCAGCACGCTTCCACTGCGCCACTCTGCTGGTGTAGCAGGAGGGGTACAAGAAATGCAATGCCTTCTTCTAATTGCTCTCATGCGAGATTGTTAAGCACAGCCTGAGACTGAGGGCTAGACTTGACCCGAGTGACACTACGCTAACACTTGCTTTTGGCGATAATTTATTACATTTTGACCTTGGTTCATCTGCGAGATACAGTAGAAATAACAGTGCCCCCCACCAAGACTGTGGCGTATGAAATTCGTAGTTTACCTACCACACTAAAAGCAATAAAATTACGACCCTGCCAGGATTCGAACCTGGAATCTTCTGATCCGTAGTCAGACGCGTTATCCGTTGCGCCACAGGGCCACTTCTTCCGTCTGCTGCCCTCAGAACAGTTCAGACACTACAGCAATGGGTTCTCTCTGTTGTTCGTCCATAAGCGTGGTCATTGCGTTCTTCTCCGCGCTTATGGCACCTCTCTAGATAGGCGCCTTTCGTTCAGCTGTGCGTCCGCGGTGCCCCTGCAGAGCTTAGAGCTCGCCACACATCTGCGCTCGCTGTGACAAGTGAAGCAGAGGGCAAGGCGCACGTATTTCCGTACGTATGCAGATTTATGCAAATAATGGTTGGTTTATCAATGAGACAAGTATGAAGCATTGGCAGACGAAATTGCCATTGACATGAATTTCTGCCCATTACACGTTGCACTACCGTCAACACCATCGAAGGAGGGCAGCACGCTGTAGCCCCAGTGGCGCAATTGGTTAGCGCACGGTACTTATAAAGCAGTAGCTGTGAGCAATGCCGGGGTTGTGAGTTCGAGCCTCACCTGGGGCATATTTTTCTTCGTAGTTGCCACCTGTGAAAATGACGCTGACTATAGATTTGAAAGGAATCGCGTACTCAGGTACAATTAAAATGCACAAAAGGCGTACAATTTACCGTCCTCGGTAGTATAGTGGTTAGTATCCCCGCCTGTCACGCGGGAGACCGGGGTTCGATTCCCCGCCGGGGAGATGAGTTTCATTTTTAACAAACGTCATGATATTTGTCAAATTTAGTGTACAAATTGTACGAAAAGCAACAGAGTATGGCGCCAACCCGGGAGAGCTCGGTCAGCGCAGTTAAAAAATGAAAAAAAAAAAAAAATAATAAATAAATAAAAATAAAGTAGGGTAAGGGAAAAAATTGAAAAAAGCATCACTTGGAGCTCATTTTTCTTTCGTAAATGCTGCACTGTGAAAATGATTCTGACTACACATATCTTCTCAGGTAGAATTGAAACGCACTAAGGGGGTGGAGAGCAGCGTCCTCGGTAGTATAGTGGTTAGTATCCCCGCCTGTCACGCGGGAGACCGGGGTTCGATTCCCCGCCGGGGAGATGCCATTTTTACTTTCGCAAGCTCGCTCAAATAATGCAATCATTGCAAGAAAGAACCTTGAGTTTCTAAGCGGAGTTTCGGTTGCTGCACAATCTTAAAACTTGCTACATAACCGAAACTGGCCTTCGAATTCCTCTCTAAGTGGCCAAATTACTTGTAAATACACACTATAATTTTGCTACGCACTTCTGTGCTCGGCCTTGGCGATTCATTTACGCAACAGCGGCAATCTGATGCTGGATCAGTGCACTCCGACCAGCATTGTTGGTTTGGTATCGACGTAATGGAGGAAAAATTATTGTTAGCAGAGCGTGGTTTCGATCCACGGACCTCTGGGTTATGGGCCCAGCACGCTTCCACTGCGCCACTCTGCTGGTGTAGCAGGAGGGGTACAAGAAATGCAATGCCTTCTTCTAATTGCTCTCATGCGAGATTGTTAAGCACAGCCTGAGACTGAGGGCTAGACTTGACCCGAGTGACACTACGCTAACACTTGCTTTTGGCGATAATTTATTACATTTTGACCTTGGTTCATCTGCGAGATACAGTAGAAATAACAGTGCCCCCCACCAAGACTGTGGCGTATGAAATTCGTAGTTTACCTACCACACTAAAAGCAATAAAATTACGACCCTGCCAGGATTCGAACCTGGAATCTTCTGATCCGTAGTCAGACGCGTTATCCGTTGCGCCACAGGGCCACTTCTTCCGTCTGCTGCCCTCAGAACAGTTCAGACACTACAGCAATGGGTTCTCTCTGTTGTTCGTCCATAAGCGTGGTCATTGCGTTCTTCTCCGCGCTTATGGCACCTCTCTAGATAGGCGCCTTTCGTTCAGCTGTGCGTCCGCGGTGCCCCTGCAGAGCTTAGAGCTCGCCACACATCTGCGCTCGCTGTGACAAGTGAAGCAGAGGGCAAGGCGCACGTATTTCCGTACGTATGCAGATTTATGCAAATAATGGTTGGTTTATCAATGAGACAAGTATGAAGCATTGGCAGACGAAATTGCCATTGACATGAATTTCTGCCCATTACACGTTGCACTACCGTCAACACCATCGAAGGAGGGCAGCACGCTGTAGCCCCAGTGGCGCAATTGGTTAGCGCACGGTACTTATAAAGCAGTAGCTGTGAGCAATGCCGGGGTTGTGAGTTCGAGCCTCACCTGGGGCATATTTTTCTTCGTAGTTGCCACCTGTGAAAATGACGCTGACTATAGATTTGAAAGGAATCGCGTACTCAGGTACAATTAAAATGCACAAAAGGCGTACAATTTACCGTCCTCGGTAGTATAGTGGTTAGTATCCCCGCCTGTCACGCGGGAGACCGGGGTTCGATTCCCCGCCGGGGAGATGAGTTTCATTTTTAACAAACGTCATGATATTTGTCAAATTTAGTGTACAAATTGTACGAAAAGCAACAGAGTATGGCGCCAACCCGGGAGAGCTCGGTCAGCGCAGTTAAAAAATGAAAAAAAAAAAATAATAAATAAATAAAAATAAAGTAGGGTAAGGGAAAAAATTGAAAAAAGCATCACTTGGAGCTCATTTTTCTTTCGTAAATGCTGCACTGTGAAAATGATTCTGACTACACATATCTTCTCAGGTAGAATTGAAACGCACTAAGGGGGTGGAGAGCAGCGTCCTCGGTAGTATAGTGGTTAGTATCCCCGCCTGTCACGCGGGAGACCGGGGTTCGATTCCCCGCCGGGGAGATGCCATTTTTACTTTCGCAAGCTCGCTCAAATAATGCAATCATTGCAAGAAAGAACCTTGAGTTTCTAAGCGGAGTTTCGGTTGCTGCACAATCTTAAAACTTGCTACATAACCGAAACTGGCCTTCGAATTCCTCTCTAAGTGGCCAAATTACTTGTAAATACACACTATAATTTTGCTACGCACTTCTGTGCTCGGCCTTGGCGATTCATTTACGCAACAGCGGCAATCTGATGCTGGATCAGTGCACTCCGACCAGCATTGTTGGTTTGGTATCGACGTAATGGAGGAAAAATTATTGTTAGCAGAGCGTGGTTTCGATCCACGGACCTCTGGGTTATGGGCCCAGCACGCTTCCACTGCGCCACTCTGCTGGTGTAGCAGGAGGGGTACAAGAAATGCAATGCCTTCTTCTAATTGCTCTCATGCGAGATTGTTAAGCACAGCCTGAGACTGAGGGCTAGACTTGACCCGAGTGACACTACGCTAACACTTGCTTTTGGCGATAATTTATTACATTTTGACCTTGGTTCATCTGCGAGATACAGTAGAAATAACAGTGCCCCCCACCAAGACTGTGGCGTATGAAATTCGTAGTTTACCTACCACACTAAAAGCAATAAAATTACGACCCTGCCAGGATTCGAACCTGGAATCTTCTGATCCGTAGTCAGACGCGTTATCCGTTGCGCCACAGGGCCACTTCTTCCGTCTGCTGCCCTCAGAACAGTTCAGACACTACAGCAATGGGTTCTCTCTGTTGTTCGTCCATAAGCGTGGTCATTGCGTTCTTCTCCGCGCTTATGGCACCTCTCTAGATAGGCGCCTTTCGTTCAGCTGTGCGTCCGCGGTGCCCCTGCAGAGCTTAGAGCTCGCCACACATCTGCGCTCGCTGTGACAAGTGAAGCAGAGGGCAAGGCGCACGTATTTCCGTACGTATGCAGATTTATGCAAATAATGGTTGGTTTATCAATGAGACAAGTATGAAGCATTGGCAGACGAAATTGCCATTGACATGAATTTCTGCCCATTACACGTTGCACTACCGTCAACACCATCGAAGGAGGGCAGCACGCTGTAGCCCCAGTGGCGCAATTGGTTAGCGCACGGTACTTATAAAGCAGTAGCTGTGAGCAATGCCGGGGTTGTGAGTTCGAGCCTCACCTGGGGCATATTTTTCTTCGTAGTTGCCACCTGTGAAAATGACGCTGACTATAGATTTGAAAGGAATCGCGTACTCAGGTACAATTAAAATGCACAAAAGGCGTACAATTTACCGTCCTCGGTAGTATAGTGGTTAGTATCCCCGCCTGTCACGCGGGAGACCGGGGTTCGATTCCCCGCCGGGGAGATGAGTTTCATTTTTAACAAACGTCATGATATTTGTCAAATTTAGTGTACAAATTGTACGAAAAGCAACAGAGTATGGCGCCAACCCGGGAGAGCTCGGTCAGCGCAGTTAAAAAATGAAAAAAAAAAAAAAATAATAAATAAATAAAAATAAAGTAGGGTAAGGGAAAAAATTGAAAAAAGCATCACTTGGAGCTCATTTTTCTTTCGTAAATGCTGCACTGTGAAAATGATTCTGACTACACATATCTTCTCAGGTAGAATTGAAACGCACTAAGGGGGTGGAGAGCAGCGTCCTCGGTAGTATAGTGGTTAGTATCCCCGCCTGTCACGCGGGAGACCGGGGTTCGATTCCCCGCCGGGGAGATGCCATTTTTACTTTCGCAAGCTCGCTCAAATAATGCAATCATTGCAAGAAAGAACCTTGAGTTTCTAAGCGGAGTTTCGGTTGCTGCACAATCTTAAAACTTGCTACATAACCGAAACTGGCCTTCGAATTCCTCTCTAAGTGGCCAAATTACTTGTAAATACACACTATAATTTTGCTACGCACTTCTGTGCTCGGCCTTGGCGATTCATTTACGCAACAGCGGCAATCTGATGCTGGATCAGTGCACTCCGACCAGCATTGTTGGTTTGGTATCGACGTAATGGAGGAAAAATTATTGTTAGCAGAGCGTGGTTTCGATCCACGGACCTCTGGGTTATGGGCCCAGCACGCTTCCACTGCGCCACTCTGCTGGTGTAGCAGGAGGGGTACAAGAAATGCAATGCCTTCTTCTAATTGCTCTCATGCGAGATTGTTAAGCACAGCCTGAGACTGAGGGCTAGACTTGACCCGAGTGACACTACGCTAACACTTGCTTTTGGCGATAATTTATTACATTTTGACCTTGGTTCATCTGCGAGATACAGTAGAAATAACAGTGCCCCCCACCAAGACTGTGGCGTATGAAATTCGTAGTTTACCTACCACACTAAAAGCAATAAAATTACGACCCTGCCAGGATTCGAACCTGGAATCTTCTGATCCGTAGTCAGACGCGTTATCCGTTGCGCCACAGGGCCACTTCTTCCGTCTGCTGCCCTCAGAACAGTTCAGACACTACAGCAATGGGTTCTCTCTGTTGTTCGTCCATAAGCGTGGTCATTGCGTTCTTCTCCGCGCTTATGGCACCTCTCTAGATAGGCGCCTTTCGTTCAGCTGTGCGTCCGCGGTGCCCCTGCAGAGCTTAGAGCTCGCCACACATCTGCGCTCGCTGTGACAAGTGAAGCAGAGGGCAAGGCGCACGTATTTCCGTACGTATGCAGATTTATGCAAATAATGGTTGGTTTATCAATGAGACAAGTATGAAGCATTGGCAGACGAAATTGCCATTGACATGAATTTCTGCCCATTACACGTTGCACTACCGTCAACACCATCGAAGGAGGGCAGCACGCTGTAGCCCCAGTGGCGCAATTGGTTAGCGCACGGTACTTATAAAGCAGTAGCTGTGAGCAATGCCGGGGTTGTGAGTTCGAGCCTCACCTGGGGCATATTTTTCTTCGTAGTTGCCACCTGTGAAAATGACGCTGACTATAGATTTGAAAGGAATCGCGTACTCAGGTACAATTAAAATGCACAAAAGGCGTACAATTTACCGTCCTCGGTAGTATAGTGGTTAGTATCCCCGCCTGTCACGCGGGAGACCGGGGTTCGATTCCCCGCCGGGGAGATGAGTTTCATTTTTAACAAACGTCATGATATTTGTCAAATTTAGTGTACAAATTGTACGAAAAGCAACAGAGTATGGCGCCAACCCGGGAGAGCTCGGTCAGCGCAGTTAAAAAATGAAAAAAAAAAAAATAATAAATAAATAAAAATAAAGTAGGGTAAGGGAAAAAATTGAAAAAAGCATCACTTGGAGCTCATTTTTCTTTCGTAAATGCTGCACTGTGAAAATGATTCTGACTACACATATCTTCTCAGGTAGAATTGAAACGCACTAAGGGGGTGGAGAGCAGCGTCCTCGGTAGTATAGTGGTTAGTATCCCCGCCTGTCACGCGGGAGACCGGGGTTCGATTCCCCGCCGGGGAGATGCCATTTTTACTTTCGCAAGCTCGCTCAAATAATGCAATCATTGCAAGAAAGAACCTTGAGTTTCTAAGCGGAGTTTCGGTTGCTGCACAATCTTAAAACTTGCTACATAACCGAAACTGGCCTTCGAATTCCTCTCTAAGTGGCCAAATTACTTGTAAATACACACTATAATTTTGCTACGCACTTCTGTGCTCGGCCTTGGCGATTCATTTACGCAACAGCGGCAATCTGATGCTGGATCAGTGCACTCCGACCAGCATTGTTGGTTTGGTATCGACGTAATGGAGGAAAAATTATTGTTAGCAGAGCGTGGTTTCGATCCACGGACCTCTGGGTTATGGGCCCAGCACGCTTCCACTGCGCCACTCTGCTGGTGTAGCAGGAGGGGTACAAGAAATGCAATGCCTTCTTCTAATTGCTCTCATGCGAGATTGTTAAGCACAGCCTGAGACTGAGGGCTAGACTTGACCCGAGTGACACTACGCTAACACTTGCTTTTGGCGATAATTTATTACATTTTGACCTTGGTTCATCTGCGAGATACAGTAGAAATAACAGTGCCCCCCACCAAGACTGTGGCGTATGAAATTCGTAGTTTACCTACCACACTAAAAGCAATAAAATTACGACCCTGCCAGGATTCGAACCTGGAATCTTCTGATCCGTAGTCAGACGCGTTATCCGTTGCGCCACAGGGCCACTTCTTCCGTCTGCTGCCCTCAGAACAGTTCAGACACTACAGCAATGGGTTCTCTCTGTTGTTCGTCCATAAGCGTGGTCATTGCGTTCTTCTCCGCGCTTATGGCACCTCTCTAGATAGGCGCCTTTCGTTCAGCTGTGCGTCCGCGGTGCCCCTGCAGAGCTTAGAGCTCGCCACACATCTGCGCTCGCTGTGACAAGTGAAGCAGAGGGCAAGGCGCACGTATTTCCGTACGTATGCAGATTTATGCAAATAATGGTTGGTTTATCAATGAGACAAGTATGAAGCATTGGCAGACGAAATTGCCATTGACATGAATTTCTGCCCATTACACGTTGCACTACCGTCAACACCATCGAAGGAGGGCAGCACGCTGTAGCCCCAGTGGCGCAATTGGTTAGCGCACGGTACTTATAAAGCAGTAGCTGTGAGCAATGCCGGGGTTGTGAGTTCGAGCCTCACCTGGGGCATATTTTTCTTCGTAGTTGCCACCTGTGAAAATGACGCTGACTATAGATTTGAAAGGAATCGCGTACTCAGGTACAATTAAAATGCACAAAAGGCGTACAATTTACCGTCCTCGGTAGTATAGTGGTTAGTATCCCCGCCTGTCACGCGGGAGACCGGGGTTCGATTCCCCGCCGGGGAGATGAGTTTCATTTTTAACAAACGTCATGATATTTGTCAAATTTAGTGTACAAATTGTACGAAAAGCAACAGAGTATGGCGCCAACCCGGGAGAGCTCGGTCAGCGCAGTTAAAAAATGAAAAAAAAAAAAAAATAATAAATAAATAAAAATAAAGTAGGGTAAGGGAAAAAATTGAAAAAAGCATCACTTGGAGCTCATTTTTCTTTCGTAAATGCTGCACTGTGAAAATGATTCTGACTACACATATCTTCTCAGGTAGAATTGAAACGCACTAAGGGGGTGGAGAGCAGCGTCCTCGGTAGTATAGTGGTTAGTATCCCCGCCTGTCACGCGGGAGACCGGGGTTCGATTCCCCGCCGGGGAGATGCCATTTTTACTTTCGCAAGCTCGCTCAAATAATGCAATCATTGCAAGAAAGAACCTTGAGTTTCTAAGCGGAGTTTCGGTTGCTGCACAATCTTAAAACTTGCTACATAACCGAAACTGGCCTTCGAATTCCTCTCTAAGTGGCCAAATTACTTGTAAATACACACTATAATTTTGCTACGCACTTCTGTGCTCGGCCTTGGCGATTCATTTACGCAACAGCGGCAATCTGATGCTGGATCAGTGCACTCCGACCAGCATTGTTGGTTTGGTATCGACGTAATGGAGGAAAAATTATTGTTAGCAGAGCGTGGTTTCGATCCACGGACCTCTGGGTTATGGGCCCAGCACGCTTCCACTGCGCCACTCTGCTGGTGTAGCAGGAGGGGTACAAGAAATGCAATGCCTTCTTCTAATTGCTCTCATGCGAGATTGTTAAGCACAGCCTGAGACTGAGGGCTAGACTTGACCCGAGTGACACTACGCTAACACTTGCTTTTGGCGATAATTTATTACATTTTGACCTTGGTTCATCTGCGAGATACAGTAGAAATAACAGTGCCCCCCACCAAGACTGTGGCGTATGAAATTCGTAGTTTACCTACCACACTAAAAGCAATAAAATTACGACCCTGCCAGGATTCGAACCTGGAATCTTCTGATCCGTAGTCAGACGCGTTATCCGTTGCGCCACAGGGCCACTTCTTCCGTCTGCTGCCCTCAGAACAGTTCAGACACTACAGCAATGGGTTCTCTCTGTTGTTCGTCCATAAGCGTGGTCATTGCGTTCTTCTCCGCGCTTATGGCACCTCTCTAGATAGGCGCCTTTCGTTCAGCTGTGCGTCCGCGGTGCCCCTGCAGAGCTTAGAGCTCGCCACACATCTGCGCTCGCTGTGACAAGTGAAGCAGAGGGCAAGGCGCACGTATTTCCGTACGTATGCAGATTTATGCAAATAATGGTTGGTTTATCAATGAGACAAGTATGAAGCATTGGCAGACGAAATTGCCATTGACATGAATTTCTGCCCATTACACGTTGCACTACCGTCAACACCATCGAAGGAGGGCAGCACGCTGTAGCCCCAGTGGCGCAATTGGTTAGCGCACGGTACTTATAAAGCAGTAGCTGTGAGCAATGCCGGGGTTGTGAGTTCGAGCCTCACCTGGGGCATATTTTTCTTCGTAGTTGCCACCTGTGAAAATGACGCTGACTATAGATTTGAAAGGAATCGCGTACTCAGGTACAATTAAAATGCACAAAAGGCGTACAATTTACCGTCCTCGGTAGTATAGTGGTTAGTATCCCCGCCTGTCACGCGGGAGACCGGGGTTCGATTCCCCGCCGGGGAGATGAGTTTCATTTTTAACAAACGTCATGATATTTGTCAAATTTAGTGTACAAATTGTACGAAAAGCAACAGAGTATGGCGCCAACCCGGGAGAGCTCGGTCAGCGCAGTTAAAAAATGAAAAAAAAAAAAAAATAAATAAATAAATAAAAATAAAGTAGGGTAAGGGAAAAAATTGAAAAAAGCATCACTTGGAGCTCATTTTTCTTTCGTAAATGCTGCACTGTGAAAATGATTCTGACTACACATATCTTCTCAGGTAGAATTGAAACGCACTAAGGGGGTGGAGAGCAGCGTCCTCGGTAGTATAGTGGTTAGTATCCCCGCCTGTCACGCGGGAGACCGGGGTTCGATTCCCCGCCGGGGAGATGCCATTTTTACTTTCGCAAGCTCGCTCAAATAATGCAATCATTGCAAGAAAGAACCTTGAGTTTCTAAGCGGAGTTTCGGTTGCTGCACAATCTTAAAACTTGCTACATAACCGAAACTGGCCTTCGAATTCCTCTCTAAGTGGCCAAATTACTTGTAAATACACACTATAATTTTGCTACGCACTTCTGTGCTCGGCCTTGGCGATTCATTTACGCAACAGCGGCAATCTGATGCTGGATCAGTGCACTCCGACCAGCATTGTTGGTTTGGTATCGACGTAATGGAGGAAAAATTATTGTTAGCAGAGCGTGGTTTCGATCCACGGACCTCTGGGTTATGGGCCCAGCACGCTTCCACTGCGCCACTCTGCTGGTGTAGCAGGAGGGGTACAAGAAATGCAATGCCTTCTTCTAATTGCTCTCATGCGAGATTGTTAAGCACAGCCTGAGACTGAGGGCTAGACTTGACCCGAGTGACACTACGCTAACACTTGCTTTTGGCGATAATTTATTACATTTTGACCTTGGTTCATCTGCGAGATACAGTAGAAATAACAGTGCCCCCCACCAAGACTGTGGCGTATGAAATTCGTAGTTTACCTACCACACTAAAAGCAATAAAATTACGACCCTGCCAGGATTCGAACCTGGAATCTTCTGATCCGTAGTCAGACGCGTTATCCGTTGCGCCACAGGGCCACTTCTTCCGTCTGCTGCCCTCAGAACAGTTCAGACACTACAGCAATGGGTTCTCTCTGTTGTTCGTCCATAAGCGTGGTCATTGCGTTCTTCTCCGCGCTTATGGCACCTCTCTAGATAGGCGCCTTTCGTTCAGCTGTGCGTCCGCGGTGCCCCTGCAGAGCTTAGAGCTCGCCACACATCTGCGCTCGCTGTGACAAGTGAAGCAGAGGGCAAGGCGCACGTATTTCCGTACGTATGCAGATTTATGCAAATAATGGTTGGTTTATCAATGAGACAAGTATGAAGCATTGGCAGACGAAATTGCCATTGACATGAATTTCTGCCCATTACACGTTGCACTACCGTCAACACCATCGAAGGAGGGCAGCACGCTGTAGCCCCAGTGGCGCAATTGGTTAGCGCACGGTACTTATAAAGCAGTAGCTGTGAGCAATGCCGGGGTTGTGAGTTCGAGCCGCCCGCCTGTGCACATCGCTGCGCGCGGCGGGAGGTAAACACACGCACGTGGCTGCTGGCGGCGGGACTTCTCGTCGCCGTCTGTTCGACTCTTCGAGTTTCTTCAAACAGTGAGTACCATGTATACCGATCTACTTTCTGAAGAACGTGAAAATAATGTGCAAATAGAATTCTCCCGATCCGCGCCTAAACCTATCGGTTACGAAATCCACCGTTGGCTAAATGACGATTTAAAACTTAATACCGATCAAGTGATTTGCATTCAATATGATACGTTAATCAATTCTCTATTTTTGAAACTGGCTACCCCTGATCTGTGTGACTTATTAGTGAATGGCAATGATAGTGTTACTAGATTTAGACATCTTGACGGTACAATAAGTAACGTAAACATTTCATATGCAGGGTTCGGTCTCCGTCATGTTAGAATTTTCAATTTACCTTACGAAATTCGCGACGAGACAATCAAGCGTGCCCTTCAGCCATACGGTGAAGTCCTGTCTGTAATGAAAGAAAAATGGTCATCTGCTTATGCTTTACCAGTTTTTAATGGAATTCGAAGTGTGAAAATTGTAGTTAACCGTCATATACCATCCTTTGTTTACGTGAACGGTCATCGCGGTTTTGTTACGTATAGCGGGCAGCCGCAGACCTGTTCGTATTGTAGTGGCGTTGGACACATACGACCTAACTGTCCCAAAATTAAACGGCCCGTTCAGTTGCCAAGTGAAGGTCAGGATACCGTTAACAGCTTCGCGTCGGTTGCCGCCCAAGGTTTCGGTTCGCCCCCCCTCGACCCCACCGTACTTAAGCAACGCGCAGCCGACTTCGAACAATCAGCGGATGCCGTTTCAAATGTCACGGTATCCGATACTGTTGTACAAGACCCCTCTGGTCCTGATGCGGATGCTGCAGCTGAACAGGCTGTAGAAACAAAGTCGGTAGATGAGGTTGGATCTGAACAGCAATTCTGCCCGGTAGACGACAAGATGTCCGCGGTTGTGTCAGAGTCCGAACCCGCCTTGCCGGTGGTTCCAGCAAGTGATTCTGTATCCGATGTCATATCTTCGGAAGCTTCTGACGCAAAAAGTGCTTTTACCGAAACTTCTAAGCCGCGACGGGACCGTTCGCGTGATGTTAGTTCAAACCGCGAGCGTAGCGCGTCCCCCGAGGTAAAGTCTTCCGCCCCCCCTCAGCAGGGCGGTAAGAAACAGGGCCCCCGTAGGAACAGACAACACCAACAACAGAAGCAACAACAACAGAAACAACAACCACAGTCTGAGGCGGATAAACATGCTGCGACGGTTCGTCACTTGAAAACAATTTTAACGCAAAACCTAGGCAGTGGCGGATCCGACTTAGAAATGGAAACGGATTCCGGTGCGACGACGTCAAACTTGCAATTAAAACGGAAGTCTGAGGTGGACGATACCCGCTTTCGCCGCCCCCGTCCCTCCCCCCAGCATCCCTCCTCATCGCTTCCGGTTTCTGCAGAATTGTCTTCATCAAATGTGAAAGACGTGGGGCCCCCTCCAACCCCCCCGCAACATGGCCACATGGACTGGGCGGAGGACGTGGGCGACTCCTCGGATTTGAGATAGTGTTTCTGTTTTTCTTAAAATGACTTATCTTCGGAATGGGCATATTTTTACCTAAATTATGGCAATATTGTACCAAATATAGACATCTACTCGATATGGACATATTTTTCTCAATTTTGTCACTTGTGTTTTGCAAGTTATCATTAATTTCGACACTAGAAGTTTCTTACAGAAAGTTCTAGGATTTGGACCGTCCCTTATCAATTTTGTGACCGTACCTATCTTGTTCAATTTTTTGTGTACTATTGTGAAAGTAATTTTCAGTGACTTGTGCCTCGTATTTGTCCTAAGGAAATTTACGATACCATTCATTTTCTTAGGTGCTATAATTCTCTTCTATAGTTTGGACCGTTGTATTTATATACCAAAATTCCTTCCCTTTAAATTTGTAAGATGGCTTAGTTATCTAACACAAATATTTTTCACCGGCAACAATTGTTATTGTCGTTAAAATTCTAGAGGGGGGGAGGGGTTGGCTACAGTTGAAAACACGAAAATTGTTGCCTTGCTTTCAAAGGCGTACCAGC
This sequence comes from Locusta migratoria, assembly GCA_026315105.1. Lineage (NCBI taxonomy): Eukaryota > Metazoa > Arthropoda > Insecta > Orthoptera > Acrididae > Locusta > Locusta migratoria. The sequence continues at coordinate 14,369 of JAOYRU010001505.1, forward strand.
GATGTAGTCATTTGCTGTTTTCAATTGCTTTTGCTGGTTATTCCTCGTTTAATTATGAAATTTTTAATCGATTATTAATGAAAAAAAAAAAAAATTGTTATTGGTGGCCGTGGTGCCGCTTAGTGCGGCGGCCGTTTGTGTTGGGGGAACAAATGTGCGTGGGCGGTGCGGAGGACGCACTCGCCTCACTGCACAGTCTCTATACTTTAGTTGACGTTCTGTTGTGTTTTAGTTTCTGATAGTGTTGCTTTAAGAGGCGTACCAGCGGTGTAGTAATTTGCTGTTTCCAATTGTATTTGCTGGTTATTCCTCGTTTAATTATGAAATTTTTAATTGAATACTAATGAAAAAAAAAAAAAATTGTTATTGGTGGCCGTGGTGCCGCTTAGTGCGGCGGCCGTTTGTGTTGGGGGAACAAATGTGCGTGGGCGGTGCGGAGGACGCACTCGCCTCACTGCACAGTCTCTATACTTTAGTTGACGTTCTGTTGTGTTTTAGTTTCTGATAGTGTTGCTTTAAGAGGCGTACCAGCGGTGTAGTAATTTGCTGTTTCCAATTGTATTTGCTGGTTATTCCTCGTTTAATTATGAAATTTTTAATTGAATACTAATGAAAAAAAAAAAAAAATTGTTATTGGTGGCCGTGGTGCCGCTTAGTGCGGCGGCCGTTTGTGTTGGGGGAACAAATGTGCGTGGGCGGTGCGGAGGACGCACTCGCCTCACTGCACAGTCTCTATACTTTAGTTGACGTTCTGTTGTGTTTTAGTTTCTGATAGTGTTGCTTTAAGAGGCGTACCAGCGGTGTAGTAATTTGCTGTTTTCAATTGTATTTGCTGGTTATTCCTCGTTTAATTATGAAATTTTTAATTGAATACTAATGAAAAAAAAAAAAATTGTTATTGGTGGCCGTGGTGCCGCTTAGTGCGGCGGCCGTTTGTGTTGGGGGAACAAATGTGCGTGGGCGGTGCGGAGGACGCACTCGCCTCACTGCACAGTCTCTATACTTTAGTAAAAAAAAAAAAAAAAAAAAAAAAAAAAAAAAAAAAAAAAAAGATAAAAAAAAAAAAAAAAAAAGCCTCACCTGGGGCATATTTTTCTTCGTAGTTGCCACCTGTGAAAATGACGCTGACTATAGATTTGAAAGGAATCGCGTACTCAGGTACAATTAAAATGCACAAAAGGCGTACAATTTACCGTCCTCGGTAGTATAGTGGTTAGTATCCCCGCCTGTCACGCGGGAGACCGGGGTTCGATTCCCCGCCGGGGAGATGAGTTTCATTTTTAACAAACGTCATGATATTTGTCAAATTTAGTGTACAAATTGTACGAAAAGCAACAGAGTATGGCGCCAACCCGGGAGAGCTCGGTCAGCGCAGTTAAAAAATGAAAAAAAAAAAAAATAATAAATAAATAAAAATAAAGTAGGGTAAGGGAAAAAATTGAAAAAAGCATCACTTGGAGCTCATTTTTCTTTCGTAAATGCTGCACTGTGAAAATGATTCTGACTACACATATCTTCTCAGGTAGAATTGAAACGCACTAAGGGGGTGGAGAGCAGCGTCCTCGGTAGTATAGTGGTTAGTATCCCCGCCTGTCACGCGGGAGACCGGGGTTCGATTCCCCGCCGGGGAGATGCCATTTTTACTTTCGCAAGCTCGCTCAAATAATGCAATCATTGCAAGAAAGAACCTTGAGTTTCTAAGCGGAGTTTCGGTTGCTGCACAATCTTAAAACTTGCTACATAACCGAAACTGGCCTTCGAATTCCTCTCTAAGTGGCCAAATTACTTGTAAATACACACTATAATTTTGCTACGCACTTCTGTGCTCGGCCTTGGCGATTCATTTACGCAACAGCGGCAATCTGATGCTGGATCAGTGCACTCCGACCAGCATTGTTGGTTTGGTATCGACGTAATGGAGGAAAAATTATTGTTAGCAGAGCGTGGTTTCGATCCACGGACCTCTGGGTTATGGGCCCAGCACGCTTCCACTGCGCCACTCTGCTGGTGTAGCAGGAGGGGTACAAGAAATGCAATGCCTTCTTCTAATTGCTCTCATGCGAGATTGTTAAGCACAGCCTGAGACTGAGGGCTAGACTTGACCCGAGTGACACTACGCTAACACTTGCTTTTGGCGATAATTTATTACATTTTGACCTTGGTTCATCTGCGAGATACAGTAGAAATAACAGTGCCCCCCACCAAGACTGTGGCGTATGAAATTCGTAGTTTACCTACCACACTAAAAGCAATAAAATTACGACCCTGCCAGGATTCGAACCTGGAATCTTCTGATCCGTAGTCAGACGCGTTATCCGTTGCGCCACAGGGCCACTTCTTCCGTCTGCTGCCCTCAGAACAGTTCAGACACTACAGCAATGGGTTCTCTCTGTTGTTCGTCCATAAGCGTGGTCATTGCGTTCTTCTCCGCGCTTATGGCACCTCTCTAGATAGGCGCCTTTCGTTCAGCTGTGCGTCCGCGGTGCCCCTGCAGAGCTTAGAGCTCGCCACACATCTGCGCTCGCTGTGACAAGTGAAGCAGAGGGCAAGGCGCACGTATTTCCGTACGTATGCAGATTTATGCAAATAATGGTTGGTTTATCAATGAGACAAGTATGAAGCATTGGCAGACGAAATTGCCATTGACATGAATTTCTGCCCATTACACGTTGCACTACCGTCAACACCATCGAAGGAGGGCAGCACGCTGTAGCCCCAGTGGCGCAATTGGTTAGCGCACGGTACTTATAAAGCAGTAGCTGTGAGCAATGCCGGGGTTGTGAGTTCGAGCCTCACCTGGGGCATATTTTTCTTCGTAGTTGCCACCTGTGAAAATGACGCTGACTATAGATTTGAAAGGAATCGCGTACTCAGGTACAATTAAAATGCACAAAAGGCGTACAATTTACCGTCCTCGGTAGTATAGTGGTTAGTATCCCCGCCTGTCACGCGGGAGACCGGGGTTCGATTCCCCGCCGGGGAGATGAGTTTCATTTTTAACAAACGTCATGATATTTGTCAAATTTAGTGTACAAATTGTACGAAAAGCAACAGAGTATGGCGCCAACCCGGGAGAGCTCGGTCAGCGCAGTTAAAAAATGAAAAAAAAAAAAAAAATAATAAATAAATAAAAATAAAGTAGGGTAAGGGAAAAAATTGAAAAAAGCATCACTTGGAGCTCATTTTTCTTTCGTAAATGCTGCACTGTGAAAATGATTCTGACTACACATATCTTCTCAGGTAGAATTGAAACGCACTAAGGGGGTGGAGAGCAGCGTCCTCGGTAGTATAGTGGTTAGTATCCCCGCCTGTCACGCGGGAGACCGGGGTTCGATTCCCCGCCGGGGAGATGCCATTTTTACTTTCGCAAGCTCGCTCAAATAATGCAATCATTGCAAGAAAGAACCTTGAGTTTCTAAGCGGAGTTTCGGTTGCTGCACAATCTTAAAACTTGCTACATAACCGAAACTGGCCTTCGAATTCCTCTCTAAGTGGCCAAATTACTTGTAAATACACACTATAATTTTGCTACGCACTTCTGTGCTCGGCCTTGGCGATTCATTTACGCAACAGCGGCAATCTGATGCTGGATCAGTGCACTCCGACCAGCATTGTTGGTTTGGTATCGACGTAATGGAGGAAAAATTATTGTTAGCAGAGCGTGGTTTCGATCCACGGACCTCTGGGTTATGGGCCCAGCACGCTTCCACTGCGCCACTCTGCTGGTGTAGCAGGAGGGGTACAAGAAATGCAATGCCTTCTTCTAATTGCTCTCATGCGAGATTGTTAAGCACAGCCTGAGACTGAGGGCTAGACTTGACCCGAGTGACACTACGCTAACACTTGCTTTTGGCGATAATTTATTACATTTTGACCTTGGTTCATCTGCGAGATACAGTAGAAATAACAGTGCCCCCCACCAAGACTGTGGCGTATGAAATTCGTAGTTTACCTACCACACTAAAAGCAATAAAATTACGACCCTGCCAGGATTCGAACCTGGAATCTTCTGATCCGTAGTCAGACGCGTTATCCGTTGCGCCACAGGGCCACTTCTTCCGTCTGCTGCCCTCAGAACAGTTCAGACACTACAGCAATGGGTTCTCTCTGTTGTTCGTCCATAAGCGTGGTCATTGCGTTCTTCTCCGCGCTTATGGCACCTCTCTAGATAGGCGCCTTTCGTTCAGCTGTGCGTCCGCGGTGCCCCTGCAGAGCTTAGAGCTCGCCACACATCTGCGCTCGCTGTGACAAGTGAAGCAGAGGGCAAGGCGCACGTATTTCCGTACGTATGCAGATTTATGCAAATAATGGTTGGTTTATCAATGAGACAAGTATGAAGCATTGGCAGACGAAATTGCCATTGACATGAATTTCTGCCCATTACACGTTGCACTACCGTCAACACCATCGAAGGAGGGCAGCACGCTGTAGCCCCAGTGGCGCAATTGGTTAGCGCACGGTACTTATAAAGCAGTAGCTGTGAGCAATGCCGGGGTTGTGAGTTCGAGCCTCACCTGGGGCATATTTTTCTTCGTAGTTGCCACCTGTGAAAATGACGCTGACTATAGATTTGAAAGGAATCGCGTACTCAGGTACAATTAAAATGCACAAAAGGCGTACAATTTACCGTCCTCGGTAGTATAGTGGTTAGTATCCCCGCCTGTCACGCGGGAGACCGGGGTTCGATTCCCCGCCGGGGAGATGAGTTTCATTTTTAACAAACGTCATGATATTTGTCAAATTTAGTGTACAAATTGTACGAAAAGCAACAGAGTATGGCGCCAACCCGGGAGAGCTCGGTCAGCGCAGTTAAAAAATGAAAAAAAAAAAAAAAATAATAAATAAATAAAAATAAAGTAGGGTAAGGGAAAAAATTGAAAAAAGCATCACTTGGAGCTCATTTTTCTTTCGTAAATGCTGCACTGTGAAAATGATTCTGACTACACATATCTTCTCAGGTAGAATTGAAACGCACTAAGGGGGTGGAGAGCAGCGTCCTCGGTAGTATAGTGGTTAGTATCCCCGCCTGTCACGCGGGAGACCGGGGTTCGATTCCCCGCCGGGGAGATGCCATTTTTACTTTCGCAAGCTCGCTCAAATAATGCAATCATTGCAAGAAAGAACCTTGAGTTTCTAAGCGGAGTTTCGGTTGCTGCACAATCTTAAAACTTGCTACATAACCGAAACTGGCCTTCGAATTCCTCTCTAAGTGGCCAAATTACTTGTAAATACACACTATAATTTTGCTACGCACTTCTGTGCTCGGCCTTGGCGATTCATTTACGCAACAGCGGCAATCTGATGCTGGATCAGTGCACTCCGACCAGCATTGTTGGTTTGGTATCGACGTAATGGAGGAAAAATTATTGTTAGCAGAGCGTGGTTTCGATCCACGGACCTCTGGGTTATGGGCCCAGCACGCTTCCACTGCGCCACTCTGCTGGTGTAGCAGGAGGGGTACAAGAAATGCAATGCCTTCTTCTAATTGCTCTCATGCGAGATTGTTAAGCACAGCCTGAGACTGAGGGCTAGACTTGACCCGAGTGACACTACGCTAACACTTGCTTTTGGCGATAATTTATTACATTTTGACCTTGGTTCATCTGCGAGATACAGTAGAAATAACAGTGCCCCCCCACCAAGACTGTGGCGTATGAAATTCGTAGTTTACCTACCACACTAAAAGCAATAAAATTACGACCCTGCCAGGATTCGAACCTGGAATCTTCTGATCCGTAGTCAGACGCGTTATCCGTTGCGCCACAGGGCCACTTCTTCCGTCTGCTGCCCTCAGAACAGTTCAGACACTACAGCAATGGGTTCTCTCTGTTGTTCGTCCATAAGCGTGGTCATTGCGTTCTTCTCCGCGCTTATGGCACCTCTCTAGATAGGCGCCTTTCGTTCAGCTGTGCGTCCGCGGTGCCCCTGCAGAGCTTAGAGCTCGCCACACATCTGCGCTCGCTGTGACAAGTGAAGCAGAGGGCAAGGCGCACGTATTTCCGTACGTATGCAGATTTATGCAAATAATGGTTGGTTTATCAATGAGACAAGTATGAAGCATTGGCAGACGAAATTGCCATTGACATGAATTTCTGCCCATTACACGTTGCACTACCGTCAACACCATCGAAGGAGGGCAGCACGCTGTAGCCCCAGTGGCGCAATTGGTTAGCGCACGGTACTTATAAAGCAGTAGCTGTGAGCAATGCCGGGGTTGTGAGTTCGAGCCTCACCTGGGGCATATTTTTCTTCGTAGTTGCCACCTGTGAAAATGACGCTGACTATAGATTTGAAAGGAATCGCGTACTCAGGTACAATTAAAATGCACAAAAGGCGTACAATTTACCGTCCTCGGTAGTATAGTGGTTAGTATCCCCGCCTGTCACGCGGGAGACCGGGGTTCGATTCCCCGCCGGGGAGATGAGTTTCATTTTTAACAAACGTCATGATATTTGTCAAATTTAGTGTACAAATTGTACGAAAAGCAACAGAGTATGGCGCCAACCCGGGAGAGCTCGGTCAGCGCAGTTAAAAAATGAAAAAAAAAAAAATAATAAATAAATAAAAATAAAGTAGGGTAAGGGAAAAAATTGAAAAAAGCATCACTTGGAGCTCATTTTTCTTTCGTAAATGCTGCACTGTGAAAATGATTCTGACTACACATATCTTCTCAGGTAGAATTGAAACGCACTAAGGGGGTGGAGAGCAGCGTCCTCGGTAGTATAGTGGTTAGTATCCCCGCCTGTCACGCGGGAGACCGGGGTTCGATTCCCCGCCGGGGAGATGCCATTTTTACTTTCGCAAGCTCGCTCAAATAATGCAATCATTGCAAGAAAGAACCTTGAGTTTCTAAGCGGAGTTTCGGTTGCTGCACAATCTTAAAACTTGCTACATAACCGAAACTGGCCTTCGAATTCCTCTCTAAGTGGCCAAATTACTTGTAAATACACACTATAATTTTGCTACGCACTTCTGTGCTCGGCCTTGGCGATTCATTTACGCAACAGCGGCAATCTGATGCTGGATCAGTGCACTCCGACCAGCATTGTTGGTTTGGTATCGACGTAATGGAGGAAAAATTATTGTTAGCAGAGCGTGGTTTCGATCCACGGACCTCTGGGTTATGGGCCCAGCACGCTTCCACTGCGCCACTCTGCTGGTGTAGCAGGAGGGGTACAAGAAATGCAATGCCTTCTTCTAATTGCTCTCATGCGAGATTGTTAAGCACAGCCTGAGACTGAGGGCTAGACTTGACCCGAGTGACACTACGCTAACACTTGCTTTTGGCGATAATTTATTACATTTTGACCTTGGTTCATCTGCGAGATACAGTAGAAATAACAGTGCCCCCCACCAAGACTGTGGCGTATGAAATTCGTAGTTTACCTACCACACTAAAAGCAATAAAATTACGACCCTGCCAGGATTCGAACCTGGAATCTTCTGATCCGTAGTCAGACGCGTTATCCGTTGCGCCACAGGGCCACTTCTTCCGTCTGCTGCCCTCAGAACAGTTCAGACACTACAGCAATGGGTTCTCTCTGTTGTTCGTCCATAAGCGTGGTCATTGCGTTCTTCTCCGCGCTTATGGCACCTCTCTAGATAGGCGCCTTTCGTTCAGCTGTGCGTCCGCGGTGCCCCTGCAGAGCTTAGAGCTCGCCACACATCTGCGCTCGCTGTGACAAGTGAAGCAGAGGGCAAGGCGCACGTATTTCCGTACGTATGCAGATTTATGCAAATAATGGTTGGTTTATCAATGAGACAAGTATGAAGCATTGGCAGACGAAATTGCCATTGACATGAATTTCTGCCCATTACACGTTGCACTACCGTCAACACCATCGAAGGAGGGCAGCACGCTGTAGCCCCAGTGGCGCAATTGGTTAGCGCACGGTACTTATAAAGCAGTAGCTGTGAGCAATGCCGGGGTTGTGAGTTCGAGCCTCACCTGGGGCATATTTTTCTTCGTAGTTGCCACCTGTGAAAATGACGCTGACTATAGATTTGAAAGGAATCGCGTACTCAGGTACAATTAAAATGCACAAAAGGCGTACAATTTACCGTCCTCGGTAGTATAGTGGTTAGTATCCCCGCCTGTCACGCGGGAGACCGGGGTTCGATTCCCCGCCGGGGAGATGAGTTTCATTTTTAACAAACGTCATGATATTTGTCAAATTTAGTGTACAAATTGTACGAAAAGCAACAGAGTATGGCGCCAACCCGGGAGAGCTCGGTCAGCGCAGTTAAAAAATGAAAAAAAAAAAAAAAAAAATAAATAAATAAAAATAAAGTAGGGTAAGGGAAAAAATTGAAAAAAGCATCACTTGGAGCTCATTTTTCTTTCGTAAATGCTGCACTGTGAAAATGATTCTGACTACACATATCTTCTCAGGTAGAATTGAAACGCACTAAGGGGGTGGAGAGCAGCGTCCTCGGTAGTATAGTGGTTAGTATCCCCGCCTGTCACGCGGGAGACCGGGGTTCGATTCCCCGCCGGGGAGATGCCATTTTTACTTTCGCAAGCTCGCTCAAATAATGCAATCATTGCAAGAAAGAACCTTGAGTTTCTAAGCGGAGTTTCGGTTGCTGCACAATCTTAAAACTTGCTACATAACCGAAACTGGCCTTCGAATTCCTCTCTAAGTGGCCAAATTACTTGTAAATACACACTATAATTTTGCTACGCACTTCTGTGCTCGGCCTTGGCGATTCATTTACGCAACAGCGGCAATCTGATGCTGGATCAGTGCACTCCGACCAGCATTGTTGGTTTGGTATCGACGTAATGGAGGAAAAATTATTGTTAGCAGAGCGTGGTTTCGATCCACGGACCTCTGGGTTATGGGCCCAGCACGCTTCCACTGCGCCACTCTGCTGGTGTAGCAGGAGGGGTACAAGAAATGCAATGCCTTCTTCTAATTGCTCTCATGCGAGATTGTTAAGCACAGCCTGAGACTGAGGGCTAGACTTGACCCGAGTGACACTACGCTAACACTTGCTTTTGGCGATAATTTATTACATTTTGACCTTGGTTCATCTGCGAGATACAGTAGAAATAACAGTGCCCCCCACCAAGACTGTGGCGTATGAAATTCGTAGTTTACCTACCACACTAAAAGCAATAAAATTACGACCCTGCCAGGATTCGAACCTGGAATCTTCTGATCCGTAGTCAGACGCGTTATCCGTTGCGCCACAGGGCCACTTCTTCCGTCTGCTGCCCTCAGAACAGTTCAGACACTACAGCAATGGGTTCTCTCTGTTGTTCGTCCATAAGCGTGGTCATTGCGTTCTTCTCCGCGCTTATGGCACCTCTCTAGATAGGCGCCTTTCGTTCAGCTGTGCGTCCGCGGTGCCCCTGCAGAGCTTAGAGCTCGCCACACATCTGCGCTCGCTGTGACAAGTGAAGCAGAGGGCAAGGCGCACGTATTTCCGTACGTATGCAGATTTATGCAAATAATGGTTGGTTTATCAATGAGACAAGTATGAAGCATTGGCAGACGAAATTGCCATTGACATGAATTTCTGCCCATTACACGTTGCACTACCGTCAACACCATCGAAGGAGGGCAGCACGCTGTAGCCCCAGTGGCGCAATTGGTTAGCGCACGGTACTTATAAAGCAGTAGCTGTGAGCAATGCCGGGGTTGTGAGTTCGAGCCTCACCTGGGGCATATTTTTCTTCGTAGTTGCCACCTGTGAAAATGACGCTGACTATAGATTGAAAGGAATCGCGTACTCAGGTACAATTAAAATGCACAAAAGGCGTACAATTTACCGTCCTCGGTAGTATAGTGGTTAGTATCCCCGCCTGTCACGCGGGAGACCGGGGTTCGATTCCCCGCCGGGGAGATGAGTTTCATTTTTAACAAACGTCATCGATATTTTGTCAAATTTAGTGTACAAATTGTACGAAAAGCAACAGAGTATGGCGCCAACCCGGGAGAGCTCGGTCAGCGCAGTTAAAAAATGAAAAAAAAAAAATAATAAATAAATAAAAATAAAGTAGGGTAAGGGAAAAAATTGAAAAAAGCATCACTTGGAGCTCATTTTTCTTTCGTAAATGCTGCACTGTGAAAATGATTCTGACTACACATATCTTCTCAGGTAGAATTGAAACGCACTAAGGGGGTGGAGAGCAGCGTCCTCGGTAGTATAGTGGTTAGTATCCCCGCCTGTCACGCGGAGACCGGGGTTCGATTCCCCGCCGGGGAGATGCCATTTTTACTTTCGCAAGCTCGCTCAAATAATGCAATCATTGCAAGAAAGAACCTTGAGTTTCTAAGCGGAGTTTCGGTTGCTGCACAATCTTAAAACTTGCTACATAACCGAAACTGGCCTTCGAATTCCTCTCTAAGTGGCCAAATTACTTGTAAATACACACTATAATTTTGCTACGCACTTCTGTGCTCGGCCTTGGCGATTCATTTACGCAACAGCGGCAATCTGATGCTGGATCAGTGCACTCCGACCAGCATTGTTGGTTTGGTATCGACGTAATGGAGGAAAAATTATTGTTAGCAGAGCGTGGTTTCGATCCACGGACCTCTGGGTTATGGGCCCAGCACGCTTCCACTGCGCCACTCTGCTGGTGTAGCAGGAGGGGTACAAGAAATGCAATGCCTTCTTCTAATTGCTCTCATGCGAGATTGTTAAGCACAGCCTGAGACTGAGGGCTAGACTTGACCCGAGTGACACTACGCTAACACTTGCTTTTGGCGATAATTTATTACATTTTGACCTTGGTTCATCTGCGAGATACAGTAGAAATAACAGTGCCCCCCCACCAAGACTGTGGCGTATGAAATTCGTAGTTTACCTACCACACTAAAAGCAATAAAATTACGACCCTGCCAGGATTCGAACCTGGAATCTTCTGATCCGTAGTCAGACGCGTTATCCGTTGCGCCACAGGGCCACTTCTTCCGTCTGCTGCCCTCAGAACAGTTCAGACACTACAGCAATGGGTTCTCTCTGTTGTTCGTCCATAAGCGTGGTCATTGCGTTCTTCTCCGCGCTTATGGCACCTCTCTAGATAGGCGCCTTTCGTTCAGCTGTGCGTCCGCGGTGCCCCTGCAGAGCTTAGAGCTCGCCACACATCTGCGCTCGCTGTGACAAGTGAAGCAGAGGGCAAGGCGCACGTATTTCCGTACGTATGCAGATTTATGCAAATAATGGTTGGTTTATCAATGAGACAAGTATGAAGCATTGGCAGACGAAATTGCCATTGACATGAATTTCTGCCCATTACACGTTGCACTACCGTCAACACCATCGAAGGAGGGCAGCACGCTGTAGCCCCAGTGGCGCAATTGGTTAGCGCACGGTACTTATAAAGCAGTAGCTGTGAGCAATGCCGGGGTTGTGAGTTCGAGCCTCACCTGGGGCATATTTTTCTTCGTAGTTGCCACCTGTGAAAATGACGCTGACTATAGATTTGAAAGGAATCGCGTACTCAGGTACAATTAAAATGCACAAAAGGCGTACAATTTACCGTCCTCGGTAGTATAGTGGTTAGTATCCCCGCCTGTCACGCGGGAGACCGGGGTTCGATTCCCCGCCGGGGAGATGAGTTTCATTTTTAACAAACGTCATGATATTTGTCAAATTTAGTGTACAAATTGTACGAAAAGCAACAGAGTATGGCGCCCAACCCGGGAGAGCTCGGTCAGCGCAGTTAAAAAATGAAAAAAAAAAAAATAATAAATAAATAAAAATAAAGTAGGGTAAGGGAAAAAATTGAAAAAAGCATCACTTGGAGCTCATTTTTCTTTCGTAAATGCTGCACTGTGAAAATGATTCTGACTACACATATCTTCTCAGGTAGAATTGAAACGCACTAAGGGGGTGGAGAGCAGCGTCCTCGGTAGTATAGTGGTTAGTATCCCCGCCTGTCACGCGGGAGACCGGGGTTCGATTCCCCGCGGGGAGATGCCATTTTTACTTTCGCAAGCTCGCTCAAATAATGCAATCATTGCAAGAAAGAACCTTGAGTTTCTAAGCGGAGTTTCGGTTGCTGCACAATCTTAAAACTTGCTACATAACCGAAACTGGCCTTCGAATTCCTCTCTAAGTGGCCAAATTACTTGTAAATACACACTATAATTTTGCTACGCACTTCTGTGCTCGGCCTTGGCGATTCATTTACGCAACAGCGGCAATCTGATGCTGGATCAGTGCACTCCGACCAGCATTGTTGGTTTGGTATCGACGTAATGGAGGAAAAATTATTGTTAGCAGAGCGTGGTTTCGATCCACGGACCTCTGGGTTATGGGCCCAGCACGCTTCCACTGCGCCACTCTGCTGGTGTAGCAGGAGGGGTACAAGAAATGCAATGCCTTCTTCTAATTGCTCTCATGCGAGATTGTTAAGCACAGCCTGAGACTGAGGGCTAGACTTGACCCGAGTGACACTACGCTAACACTTGCTTTTGGCGATAATTTATTACATTTTGACCTTGGTTCATCTGCGAGATACAGTAGAAATAACAGTGCCCCCCCACCAAGACTGTGGCGTATGAAATTCGTAGTTTACCTACCACACTAAAAGCAATAAAATTACGACCCTGCCAGGATTCGAACCTGAATCTTCTGATCCGTAGTCAGACGCGTTATCCGTTGCGCCACAGGGCCACTTCTTCCGTCTGCTGCCCTCAGAACAGTTCAGACACTACAGCAATGGGTCTCTCTGTTGTTCGTCCATAAGCGTGGTCATTGCGTTCTTCTCCGCGCTTATGGCACCTCTCTAGATAGGCGCCTTTCGTTCAGCTGTGCGTCCGCGGTGCCCCTGCAGAGCTTAGAGCTCGCCACACATCTGCGCTCGCTGTGACAAGTGAAGCAGAGGGCAAGGCGCACGTATTTCCGTACGTATGCAGATTTATGCAAATAATGGTTGGTTTATCAATGAGACAAGTATGAAGCATTGGCAGACGAAATTGCCATTGACATGAATTTCTGCCCATTACACGTTGCACTACCGTCAACACCATCGAAGGAGGGCAGCACGCTGTAGCCCCAGTGGCGCAATTGGTTAGCGCACGGTACTTATAAAGCAGTAGCTGTGAGCAATGCCGGGGTTGTGAGTTCGAGCCTCACCTGGGGCATATTTTTCTTCGTAGTTGCCACCTGTGAAAATGACGCTGACTATAGATTTGAAAGGAATCGCGTACTCAGGTACAATTAAAATGCACAAAAGGCGTACAATTTACCGTCCTCGGTAGTATAGTGGTTAGTATCCCCGCCTGTCACGCGGGAGACCGGGGTTCGATTCCCCGCCGGGGAGATGAGTTTCATTTTTAACAAACGTCATGATATTTGTCAAATTTAGTGTACAAATTGTACGAAAAGCAACAGAGTATGGCGCCAACCCGGGAGAGCTCGGTCAGCGCAGTTAAAAAATGAAAAAAAAAAAAATAAATAAATAAATAAAAATAAAGTAGGGTAAGGGAAAAAATTGAAAAAAGCATCACTTGGAGCTCATTTTTCTTTCGTAAATGCTGCACTGTGAAAATGATCTGACTACACATATCTTCTCAGGTAGAATTGAAACGCACTAAGGGGGTGGAGAGCAGCGTCCTCGGTAGTATAGTGGTTAGTATCCCCGCCTGTCACGCGGGAGACCGGGGTTCGATTCCCCGCCGGGGAGATGCCATTTTTACTTTCGCAAGCTCGCTCAAATAATGCAATCATTGCAAGAAAGAACCTTGAGTTTCTAAGCGGAGTTTCGGTTGCTGCACAATCTTAAAACTTGCTACATAACCGAAACTGGCCTTCGAATTCCTCTCTAAGTGGCCAAATTACTTGTAAATACACACTATAATTTTGCTACGCACTTCTGTGCTCGGCCTTGGCGATTCATTTACGCAACAGCGGCAATCTGATGCTGGATCAGTGCACTCCGACCAGCATTGTTGGTTTGGTATCGACGTAATGGAGGAAAAATTATTGTTAGCAGAGCGTGGTTTCGATCCACGGACCTCTGGGTTATGGGCCCAGCACGCTTCCACTGCGCCACTCTGCTGGTGTAGCAGGAGGGGTACAAGAAATGCAATGCCTTCTTCTAATTGCTCTCATGCGAGATTGTTAAGCACAGCCTGAGACTGAGGGCTAGACTTGACCCGAGTGACACTACGCTAACACTTGCTTTTGGCGATAATTTATTACATTTTGACCTTGGTTCATCTGCGAGATACAGTAGAAATAACAGTGCCCCCCACCAAGACTGTGGCGTATGAAATTCGTAGTTTACCTACCACACTAAAAGCAATAAAATTACGACCCTGCCAGGATTCGAACCTGGAATCTTCTGATCCGTAGTCAGACGCGTTATCCGTTGCGCCACAGGGCCACTTCTTCCGTCTGCTGCCCTCAGAACAGTTCAGACACTACAGCAATGGGTTCTCTCTGTTGTTCGTCCATAAGCGTGGTCATTGCGTTCTTCTCCGCGCTTATGGCACCTCTCTAGATAGGCGCCTTTCGTTCAGCTGTGCGTCCGCGGTGCCCCTGCAGAGCTTAGAGCTCGCCACACATCTGCGCTCGCTGTGACAAGTGAAGCAGAGGGCAAGGCGCACGTATTTCCGTACGTATGCAGATTTATGCAAATAATGGTTGGTTTATCAATGAGACAAGTATGAAGCATTGGCAGACGAAATTGCCATTGACATGAATTTCTGCCCATTACACGTTGCACTACCGTCAACACCATCGAAGGAGGGCAGCACGCTGTAGCCCCAGTGGCGCAATTGGTTAGCGCACGGTACTTATAAAGCAGTAGCTGTGAGC